>JAANSO010004062.1:0-10516 GCA_036507315.1 Lepidocyrtus fimetarius | reverse complement strand
ATGATAATATTATGTGTGGAGAGGAAATGTACAATGGTGGGGCACAATGCGACAGAGAGCTGGGAGGAGGTTTAATATGCAAAGGAAATGATGGAAAAGATGTTCTATGTTAAATACAAACGTTTAGATTTTGCCAGTTAGCTTTACCAAGCGCTTTCCTAGATGTAAATCGTTATAAAAGTTGAATTGACAAAGCAAAGGCATAGTTCAAAGTTAAATTTTTTTGATCTATTTCTATTTTATAAATACAAGATAAGATTCTCAGTAAATAAAAAATAAAAATTATATCTTATTCTATCATGGATTCATGGGGGAATCTGACACTGATATTATTTGACTATTTAATAAAAGCTGTACGAGTTAATAAAACTGGTAGTAGTGATATTGATCCTGCATACAACTTTCGCATAAAAAGTGCTTTAAAAGTTTTAAAGAAATAAGGATTTAAAATTTAAATTTTGGCCCGTTCTTTTGGAGTTTAGCAGATACAATTCTCCAACTATAAAAATAAATGCTTAAATTTAAACGAACATTGACTTGATTTGTACAAAAGTGCAAAATGATCTGTCCTATAACTTGTTCAACTGTGGATGCATTCAATTTCAAGAGAAATACATATTATTAAACTGAATGCGAGTAGTAAAAAACCATTAAATCTGAAACAATCTGGAAATTAATAATGCAACTGTCACATAAAGTATACTGCTTTACATATACGTAATTAAAACCAACTGTGTTTCTAGTTCTACTTTCAAAGTCATGATTTGGCTTAAAAATGTGTAAAATTTTGAATTATGTTCTCAGTTTTCAAGACATTCTTTAGAACAAAACATCATACTTAAAACAGTTTTTTTTTTATTAAACTGAATGCGAGTAGTAAAAAACCATTAAATCTGAAACAATCTGGAAATTAATAATGCAACTGTCACATAAAGCTGCTTTACATATACGTAATTAAAACCAACTGTGTTTCTAGTTCTACTTTCAAAGTCATGATTTGGCTTAAGAATGTGTAAAATTTTGAATTATGTTCTCAGTTTTCAAGACATTCTTTAGAACAAAACATCATACTTAAAACAGTTTTTTTTCAAAATACTAAAATGGCAAGAGTTTTGTTTTCTGAAATAATCTTGATTTCATTAAGCCTCTGCATTTCCACGGAAGAAAAACCCGCTCGCGTAAATTATTCTACTCGTGACCCCCGTTTAATTAGATTAAACCCAAATCAGAATCAAGTGAAATGCAATGGAAAGGGGTTTCAATCTCACCCAGAAAGAGATCCTCATAAGGTATACATATAACTACTAAATGATGTCATTCGAAATTTAATTATGTGTTTTACTAAACGTGCCAGTAATATTGAGAAAAACGGTATAATTGCTTTAATTTTGAATCTAAATAATTGTTATTCTTGTTTTAATAGTACATTTTCTGTATAAAGTATCCACGAACAGTTAATTGGATTTACTATACATATGAGTGCCCTCATGGAACGGTATTTGATGGAATACGGAAGCTGTGTTCGTTAGAGAACGAGAATCCTGAAATAGTAGCTACAACCACGACTACTGAAATACCCACAGGTTCGTTATGCAACACACACAGAATCAAGCCAAGAAGAGCTTTGTTTTATGAATACAAAGGCTATTGACGATAACAATGATGAAACTCGTGCTGGAACTGATTATAATGAAGGAGAAGACGAAGAAGATGATGGCGATGATGATTCAGGTTGTTAAAAGTTGAAAATTAATATATACGAGACTATTTGATTTTTTTAGTTTTTCCAAACTTAATTTTTAATAAATAAACCAATTATTGCAAGGGGTTTCGTGACAGTTGAAATGATTTAATTATTTATAAACCTCAATTTTCCCATAATCATCTACTCATTACCAGATCAAATATGTGTTCACAATTTATGCTGGACAGGAAATGCATAATTGCACATTATATATCTAATTGTACCTAGCTCTCGTGATATGATTCAGGTTTCTAGTTCTAAAATCTCATAAATAAAATATATTCCATAATTATTTGAAATAGGAAACTAGAACATGTATTTAAATTATTGGATGTTGGGAGAAAATGGCCAAAGTTTCCATGTTTTGTAGATGTGCAAATTCTAGGAGTAGAATTTAGTTGGAATTTGAAAGACAGACCATCAACAGATTATTCTTCGTAAATTTTTAAGTTTTCTGGAAAAGGATTTGGTTTTGTTTAGATAATCATGAAGTATCTTACAATTTTGGTATTATGTTTGGGAGTACCTTCTCTTGTAATTTGCGAAGATGCAGCAGCAGCGAACCCCGATGCAGAGGCGTGTAAGGCAATGGCAAAACAATATTTCAAGAGAATTCATAAAGTATACATGGACTGCCACGCAGATGTCAAGAAGGAAACCTCCAACTTGGACGAGCTTTTTGAAAAGTTTGGGGTAACTTGATTTTGTAACTGTCATCTTTAATTATATTTCAACCACTTTGTACTATCATAATAAAATTTAACATTTCCTTTTTAGTGCACAGTTAAGTGCATCCTGAAAGCAGATAAAATGGTATGGTCATTTGTATTTGTTAATTTTATGGTTTGAAAAATTTTATCACTGAATAAGCAGTTTCTGGTATTTTTATATACAGTTGAATGAAAATGATTTGGTTACTGAAGACCTAATGAAAGCAACCTCAAAGGATCGAGTTACCCCAAAATACGAAGAAAAACTTTTGGCAAAATTCATGAAGTGCAAAACAGATTTTGGTAAACCGTGATTTATTTTTATTTTTTGTATTTGGTAGCATTATGAATGAAAAAATACAGCACATAAGAGGATGCATTCCTGAACATGATAATCACCGTCTTCTTTTAGGTGACAAATTGGACAAGAATGATGATAAATGCTTGTCATATAAAAAATACGGTCTGTGCATGCAAGAAGCTTTGTCCCATGTAAGGTTTTATTTAATGAGTATTGATATTTGTATCAGTTTTTAAATTGTTGCACTTGCACTATTATGATGACTTCTTTTCCAGGTTTGTTATGAATAACGGGGAAACAAGAAACCAGAAAGAGCTGACCATATTTCCTATTTTAAAATTTATTCAGAGTAAATAAAATCGAAATTTTTTAACAAATCTTTTTACACACTTGGACAAGAATGATGATAAATGCTTGTCATATAAAAAATACGGTCTGTGCATGCAAGAAGCTTTGTCCCATGTAAGGTTTTATTTAATGAGTATTGATATATTTGTAACAGTTTTTAAATTGTTTACACTTGCACTATTATGATATCTTTTCCAGGTTTGTTATGAGTAACGGGGAAACAAGAAACCAGAAAGAGCTGACCATATTTCCTATTTTAAAATTTATTCAGAGTAAATAAAATCGAAATTTTTTAACAAATCTTTTTACACACGTAATACTCTATTTGCAACATACGAAAAGGTACATACAAAAATATCAACAAGACATTCATACTCACGATTACGATACAGTAATAATAATTAATTAGGAAACCCACTGTTTTTGAAGCTAAACAAAAATAATCGACACAATAAATTGCATCGTCACAATGCTACTGGGAATCGGTTTCATATTATATGAATCATATACCTACTACTTAGTACTTAAGTCAAACCCAATGGTCAATCCTATTATGAAATGTACATAATATTATATTACTGAAACTAAAACTACTCTATTAACTTTCGCTCCATTTTGAAGAATTAAAATTGCTTGGATTTTCGGTCTTTTTTCTTTTTAGCTGATTCGTTCTGTTCAACAAGTTCTGATTTTCTTTTATTCTTTTTGGGTGTTTCAGTTTGCCCCAAGTCAACACTTTCATCTAAAACTTCGGATTTCCTGTTTTTCTTCTTCTTTTTAGGTGCCTCCTCCAGTTCCGCATCTGTCCCCTCAGTGGCTTCCGACTTTCTATTTTTCTTCTTCTTCTTGGGAGTTTCAGTTTCAACTTCCTCCAAGCTAGCATTTACATCTTCTGTGTCAACTTGTGATTTTCGTTTCTTATTTTTCTTTTTCTTCGGTGACTCAGATGACACTTGCTCCATTTCCGCGGTTTCATTCAATGTGCTTTCGTTATTTTCTTCCGACAATGATGATTTTCTACTTTTCTTCTTCTTCGAACTTTGCTTAGAATCTTCCTCGCTTTCAAACTTTGTACCATTGTTAGAAGTTGACGACTGTTTTAGCAATCCCAGTTGTTCTGCAATATCACTTGCATCCTTTTTTACGCTTATCGGTAGAAGCCATATGTTCCAACCATTCTTTCCTGTCCCGTTTAAAGGAATTTAAACCCATTTTTTCTACCACGAATCTTCCGAACTTATTGGCAGCAAGTTGTGGAACTCTCTCGCTGAGTTGTTCAGCAACAACAACTTTCTGCTTTATGTTTGCCCTACAGCCAGATTTCATCAATTATTCTGGATCCAAAAGTGGTCATAGCCAATTCGACCAAATTTTCTTTCAATTTGTCCAAAATCTTTTCTTTTTGAACATCTGAAACTACCCATGATTTAAAGTACTTTGACAGAATAAAACTTCCTTTCCTGTCCAATGATAATTTGTGAAGTTTTGAAGACTCCAGCTCACTAATGGATTTTATTACCTATAGTAAAAAACAGCAAATGCTAAATGCTAATTAACTCCTTTTAGGTAAGGTAATTATTAATTTATTAATTATCATAATCTCTTGAGTATTAATATTAGGAGGATAACTTACAGTAGGTCCGTATGGAGCATCAAAATCCATCAATGCTTCAACAGTAAGAGTTCCAAAATATGTGACCTTTAACCCAAAAGAATTTGATTGTCCTCTTTCATGTTCTTTGCCAAGACCGGCAATACACAATGCGAGATTGGCATCTTTTCCGAAAGTGTTTTCGATAGCATTCTTCAAGACAGTAAACAACGCCTTCTGTAAACCCTTATGTATGTTACACTTTTGCGCCAACTCCAAAATAACATCAATGTGTCCAAAACGGATTAAGTTTTCCATATCTGGGCTCAGTTCCTTTAGGACTGATTCTAACTATAAATACAAAATACAATCCGACTATTAAAAGATTTTATTTGAACGAGCATTTTGAAATAGGTAGTCTTAACTTACGCTCTTTTCAGTTGGAGCTGACGAAATGATTTTTTGAATGGTAAATGTAGGCCCATCTTCAACATAGTGTAGAGATAATCGTCCTTTATAGTATTCTTTAAAAATCTTGTTATATGTAGCTTCATTGGAAACAGTCAAGCAAACTTCCAAAACTCGATTCCCGATTGAGCTTGGGACCGAAGGAGCAGGAATCGCGGAGAGAACTCTAAGAACAAATTCTTGGGTCAGAGTCTCCGAATTCGCAGTTCGATGAACAGCTTCCAAAACATTTTGCATTAGTCTTGCTGTGTTGGGCTTTTGCACTAAATCATTAAATTGAGGCCAAGCCATAAACCGCTTCGCAAAATCCTGTAAAATGTTCTCCCATTTTGGATGTGATTTCCGAACACCCTTGATAAAAACCAGAAGACTGCTCCTTTTAAAAACAGCAAGACGTAGCTCCTTCTCATTTGGAGGGTGAACATATCCTGATAAGCATTCTAATACTTTCTTAATCGTAAAGCTAGCATATGTCTCGAACGTGAAATCCTCAAAATTGTTCAAGACAAACATTGCAGTTTTCTCAAACCATTCAGTGAGCATATCACTTTCCCTCCACTTATTTGCTGAGCTAATTTCCAACAGAGTTTCCAAAACATGGCATGAAAACGGGTCAGCAACAATAACACGCAAACTTGGAGTAAACGCTTGACAAAATCTCAAAAGGGTTTGATTCCGAAGCAAACGGCAAAATGGTCTCGACCACACGGGACACCAACTGATTGGAACTCAATTCAACTTCTTTCTCTTCCGTCAAGCTTAACGAGTTTTCCACAAAAATCTCTGAAATGAAAAGTTTTCTTTTAGAATTTACCTAGGAATTAACAGTTTACTTTCTTACAACTTGTAGCTCACCTCTTTCCTCGTCAGTAGCAAAGTCATCGTTTTTAAGTACTTCCAAAATCTTGACAAAATAAGAATACGTCTCGGAATCAATCTGGGTCCCTCGGCCAAGTCTTCCTTGTTTCCCGAACCGCTTCGCTTTCTGCAAAAAGGACCGCTTCCCACCTGGCTTCCTTCCGTAGACTTTCTCCACTCCGTCTTTTCCTTCCTTTTTTGGAAAGTTTTCAAAACTTTGCTTTTCCATCTCTGCGAGTACTGGCATTATGATTACGTAATTAAAATTAATTTAATCAGTCACAAAATAATTAAACTGGTTTTCGGTATTTAATTCACTTTAAATTGTTGGGAGAGAGATGCATGTCAAATCATAACAAAATGCACGTGCATCAAACAAACCAAACCAAAAGGTAGTGATCGCATCTCGCATGTTTTCATCAAATTTGCTAAATGCAAGCATGCAAGAAGTCTCTGTAAATTTGAATTCGGCGGGGGATCTGGTCAGCTGAGAAAGGTGTGGAAAGAGTGCGGAAGGATTAGCGCAGCGCAAATTTTCCAGAATGAGCCTCTTCTCTCTTTGCTTGCCTATGCATGATTCACTTTTTGGGCTTTGTGCTGCATGATTTTCAGTTCTCACTTTTCTATCCTATCTCTTTCTTTGTTTTTCTCCGGTCTTTTGTGAAACTTAGAATTATTCGAAATTTAATTGGTAATTTAAAGTTAATTAGTGATTAAAATGGCTTTACACGTTCCAAGAGCTCCAGGATTTGCCTCCATGTTAAAGGAGGGATCCAAAGTAAGTTAAAATTTGGAAGGTGTCGGTGTTTTGTAGAGCAAGATTCAAGAGTTAATTGTTTAAAATTAAAGTCATACTTTAGTTAAATTCAGAAGGTAAACTATTGTTTTCTTGGTTTTTGTAGCATTTTTCTGGTTTGGATGAAGCGGTTTATCGGAATATCCGGGCCTGCAGGGAGTTTGCCGACTCTTTGAAGACGGCTTATGGACCTTGCGGGATGAATAAAATGGTGNCTTGCGGGATGAATAAAATGGTGGTGAATCACATTGAAAAATTGTTTGTCACTAATGACGCTGCTACAATTATGAATGAATTGGATGTAAGTTAAAATTTTAATGACCTAAATGGCTCGGAGACTGATACAGTAAATGTTTTGATTCGAAACATATTTTAATTTTAGGTGGAGCATCCTGCTGCAAAGATAATGGTACTGGCTGCGCAAATGCAAGAACAGGAAGTTGGTGATGGCACAAATTTTGTGGGTAAGGCTTACTTTGTTTTTCTATGATTAATAGCGCATTACCTTATGCGTATTTGTCTAAATCAAATTATCTTTATTTCTTTAGTTCTCTTTTGTGCTGCTCTACTTGAGGCTGCCGAGGATCTTCTTAAAATGGTAATTAATTAATTCTCAAACATTACCTTATCAAATGGTGTATAAATTCATTTAAACCAAAATTATCTTTTGAATATAGGGTTTGGCACCACCAGAAATTGTCAAAGGTTATGATATGGCGTTGGCTAAAGTTAGGGAGTGGCTTCCCGAACTGGTTGTATCCGAAGTGAAGGATATCAGAGATGAAAAACAAGTTTTTGATGTTCTCAAAACTTCTGTTATGAGCAAACAATTGGGAAATGAGGATCTTTTAGCTAAACTAATCTCCAAAGCTTGCAGTAAGTTTTAATAATTAGCCTCTCTTTGCTAAAATAAAATATTTCTCATTCTTAAATAATTATAATTAACATGGATTTATTTTTTGTTTAGCATCAATCATTCCGGAATCAAAAGTATCATTTAATGTTGATAACGTCCGAGTTTGTAAAATTTTGGTTAGTGTAAAATATGATTTTCTTATTTAATTCATTTTAGTAGTAGTAGTAGTACAAATCGTTAAATAAAACGGCAATTGATTTGACAGGGATCATCTTTGCAAAGGTCAGAAGTAGTCCAAGGGCTGGTTTTTAAGAGAAACATTGAGGGAACTGTCACAAAGCAAAAGGATGCCAAAATTGCAGTTTTTACATGTCCAATTGATGTAACTCAGACAGAAACTAAAGTAAGTTTATGAAAGACAGTCAGGTGATACTTTTCAATTTGTCGAACCTTTTATAGAATTGAATTTTAACAAGGAACCTTACTTTCTTTTAGGGTACCGTCCTTATCAACACCGCTGAAGAACTTATGAAATTCAGTGAGGGTGAAGAAGCTCTTTTAGAGAAGCGTATCAAAGCAATCGCGGATTCCGGAGCCAGTGTGGTTGTTGCTGGAGGCAAAATTGGGGACATGGCTATGCATTACTTGAACAAGTATAATTTGATGGCTGTTCGACTGTTGAGCAAATTCGATGTTCGACGAGTTTGTAAAGCTACAAACGCAGCTGCATATCCCAAGTTGGAAACATCAATTTCTCTCGATAATTTGGGATTCGCGGACGAAGTTTATGTGGATGAGGTTGGTGATACTCCAATCGTTGTTTTCCGACTTGGTACAAAGGAATCCAAATTATCCACAATTGTTGTCCGTGGAGCAACTGATAATTTCTTGGATGATATTGAAAGAGCCATTAATGATGGAGTGAACACTTTCAAGGGTATTACCAGGGTGAGTGGATAAAACTTTGATGTTGTGGTTATCTATGATGATTATTGGTTACTTTTATTGACGGGTAACTTACTGCCCAAATCAAAGCATGGAGACTTTAAGCTTGAAATGAATACACTTGTTTATTCGTATTTACTTTTATTTAGGATGGCAAGTTGGTGCCTGGTGGCGGAGCTACCGAAATCGAGCTCGCAACGAAACTGACCAAATTCGGAGATACCCTTATCGGACTTGAACAATACTCCGTAAAGAAGTTTGCATCAGCACTGGAATCCTTTGTTAAAATTTTCGCGGAAAATTGTGGACTCAAATCAAATGAAGTTTTGGCAAAGATGATTGCTGAGCATGCCAATGGAAACGCAACAAGTGGATTCAACATTGATGATGACTGCTCTGAACGAGTATGCAACGTTAAAGAACGTGGAATTCTGGATTTGTATTATTGCAAGTTTTGGGGCATTGAATATGCAACAACAGCAGCGAAAACTATTCTTCAAGTTGATCAAATCATTATGGCAAAAAGGGCAGGTGGACCAAAACCTAGGGATGCAAGGGGTGGAGATAATGATGATGATTAAACTGCATAAATTGTGTAGGTATTCTCTTTGTTAGTAATAGCACAACCTCCGCCCTTTTTACTTACTGTAACAATAATTATTCATAACAGAATTTTGCATTTATTAACACTCGAATTTCCTTTCCTCATTTAATGAAAAAAATGATCACACACTTACCCGTTAACCTTACTTACTTTTAACAAAACTCTTGTCATTTTTTGTATGCTGTGTCTAATAGTGCAAATACCCAGTGAATAATGTTTTGAGTTGTGGTAACTGCATGTAATGTAAACTTTTTTGTTTAATAAAAACTAATCAATATTTTGCATTGCAATTAAATCAGTTTTATACTTTTTATTAAAAAAGATATATACGTGTAAGTATGCAATGTTAGGTATTCCAAGTTTTCTACAGGATTCGCAGTATATCTTTTTGTTTATAAACCCACAAAAGGCTAATTTTGTTGTTGAGATTGAGATATAAAAATAAATTTATTAATACACTGAACGTAATACTGTTCATCGTACATTTACATTCAATCATATTACATCTACATCATATACCGGGGGAACAGACTTAATTAAATTCAATGCAATACGGAAGTTGAAATCAAATCATTATCCAAAAGGCCATCCAATAACGTGTCACATTATTTTATCAATTAATAATTATCTGCTCTTCACATTTAGTACAATGATCTAACTTTATACTTTCCTACCAATAATGACAACATTACTTCTTTGAAAATTAAAATCCAAAACTTAAAATATCACAGCCACTAAACTATTCCTAAAATCAAAAATAAAAATATCACTTTTTACAGTAGCACTTTTGAATTGAATTATTTAAACTGAAATACCCTTAGCGAGAACTTAAATAATGACGTTCATCCAAAGCATCTTTCTTAGCGAAACAATCTTCCAACCATTTTTCAGTAACCAAAATAGCCCTTGGATTATCGTCTCGAGTGGTACATCCTACATTACACAAAACGACATGAGTGATTCCACTGCTCTCTTCACTTTCAGCTATTTTCCCTCCATAAAACTCGAGTTTACTTCGAAGTACTTCATCAGGTTTGCCGCGGAATGCGATTTCGATATTTTTCATAAAATTATAATTAAAACTACGCGATTCAGATCCGGGCGTACCAGGAAACATTTCTTTTAAAAATTCTGGTGACGAGCTACTATTGCGACCAGAATCGTGATTGTCTTCAAAATCAGTGTCTGAATCCGAAGCGGAAGTTTCAGACTCTTTCTTACTACGACCCTGCAAGGACGTTTTTGTTGGACATTGATACTTTTCTTCTATTTCTTCTTCTTCAATGAGCTTCTTG
>JAANSO010004061.1:0-10516 GCA_036507315.1 Lepidocyrtus fimetarius | reverse complement strand
AATTTTCCACTTTTTATGTATTTTCTGTAAATTCTGCGCGTATGTTCAAAATTCTATCATTTCTGTGAATTCTGTGGCCTAATTTTTTTTAAAAAATGCCCCTTAAGTCACCAAAAGCTCAATAAGGACCCCTACCCATACTCTAAAACAAATTTTTAAAAATTCTGTGAATTCTGTGTTTGAGTGGTTCTAATGATGTATGATATTTTATATGATATTATTATGAGACATTCAGTTCCAAAAACTTTGAAATCTTCAGTTTTAAAATGTCAGGGTCATTCAAATGACAAGAGTCAAGGTTGATTGATGTGGACAATTGGGCATTTTACGAATACTGATTGATTTAATATGCTAATCGATAATCTTATAATCTGAAAAGGTGTATTTCTTTAGGCAAAGACTCTACATTCGGACACGGTTATAGTTAAATACTACTTGTCAAATACTCTCAATACTTTAGATTTTCACTTTCACCCTTCTCATCCTAAACTTAATTGATATCGGATATAAAATAATCTTCACAAAACTAATCAGTTTGCCCTTGACTCATAAAGTTTACCACCTTACATTCAATTCATTCATGCCAGAGTTTACCGTTCATTTAATAGATTATTTAACTTGATTTAAACTTAACTTGATTGAATACATCAAATAGTTAGTTCTTTCAATAGTATAAAGATAAAGAAGCTATGAAGAAAAGCAAAAAAACTATGATATGAGAAAGTCATGTAAAGTTTAAATGTTATTTACAAAACAATGATTTCCACTGCCAGACAACTATTACGCAATTAACTGTTTTGTCTTTTTATAAAAAACTATCTATAAAAATACTGATAAGGTAAGAAAATTTCGCAAAAACTGGCAAATTAAACTTTCATAATCATAAAATCATTATTGCACAAAGAAAGAAGACTACGTCAGGGCGTCACATGTCACAAACACATCTCGGAAAAGAAAGGAGTTTAAAGCGAGTGAATAGATGAAAAGGCATTTTCTTCATGTTTTCCGTGGATTCGTGTACTCTCATAAAGCCACTTTTTTTTGCTGAACACAGTTTTTCGCAGTTGGTCTTCACAAGCAGTAGCAGAAAGACGTGAGTGAATACGCGGGTTCTCAATCTTCTCTAGGAAATTCCGGTTTTCAAGTTAATTAAACAATTAAAACTAACGACAATAGTTAAATATTGGTTAATTACAAGTTAGGAGTGGGTGGGTAACTAATTTGTAAAAAATAATTAAAAACTACAAAGGAAAATCTACGGTTTAAGGGGTTTTGCTAGGTGAATAAATCTCGTTGTGTTTACATGTGATTCAGATGGGGGAAAAAGTGTTTGTATTCACTCAACTCATACGCTGCCAAAACAAGTAAAGAAGTGAGTGCGCGAGGGGAGAGAGCTTGGGAATCTAAAGGGTGCTTTGTGAATATTTTTTAATTTAATGACAGTTTAATTTAATTGGTGTCTTCCATAATTAAAAAAAGGATTTTCTAGTTTGGGTTTTCTTTGGAAAAGTACAAAAAATGGGTTCGTTAGCGGAACAAGCAGCGAAATTGCTTGATTTCACTCAACGGTTGGATATCCAATTGTTGGATAATGTTGTGGGGTGTATGTACAGTGGGATTGGGGAGCAGGTAATTATTTTCAGTGTTTTTTTAAAGGATTGATAAGGGTTGTTAAAATTAAAGGTGATTTAAACGGTTATTTTGTACTTGTCATAGCAAAAAGTGGCGCAGGAGGTGTTGACACGGCTGAAGGAACATCCGGAAGCTTGGACCAGGGTGGATACAATTTTGGAGTTTTCTACAAACCAGCAGACAAAGTATTATGCACTTCAAATCCTGGAGCAGGTTATTAAAACGAGGTGGAAGGCGCTTCCAAGGGTCCAATGTGAAGGTATCAAAAAGTACATTGTTGGGTTGATTATCAAAACTTCGTCCGATCCAATCAGTTTAGAACAGGAAAAAGTTTATGTAAACAAACTTAACATGATCTTGGTTCAGGTATGTTTAAATTCTTTAAATGACTTTTCCTAAAAACCTTGCTCTGAAGTTAGAAGTTAATAGATGCCCTATATTTATTTCAGATTTTAAAGCGCGAGTGGCCCAAGAACTGGGAGTCCTTTATTCCAGACATTGTTGGCGCTAGTAAAACCAATGAGAGCTTGTGTCAAAATAATATGGCAATTTTGAAGCTACTTAGTGAAGAAGTCTTTGATTTCTCTTCTGGTCAAATGACACAAACCAAGGCGAAACATCTTAAAGATACAATGTGCCAGGAGTTTTCTCAAATTTTTCAACTGTGTCAATTCGTTATGGATAATTCTGCGAACCCTAACCTCGTGGGAGCAACTTTAGAAACACTTTTGAGATTCCTTAGCTGGATTCCAATTGGGTACATCTTTGAGACTGAGCTGATCCCTACGTTGACATCTAAGGTATGAAACAATATAAGTAAAATCTTTTGCATCTACTCAATGAAATGAAAAATAATTGATTGATACATTATTCTTTAGTTTTTAAACGTTCCGCATTTTCGCAACGTAACGGTAAAGTGCTTAACTGAAATCTCAACTGTTACTGTGCCTCATTATGAAGCACGTTTCCTTTTGCTGTTCCAACAAACCATCTCACAATTTGAGCAGGTATGAAAATTGATCTTATTGAATCTAGCAAAGCTAGAGATGTTTAAAAATCAGTTGGATTGACAGTTACACATTAAAAATAAACTATTTTTACAGATGATACCACTGACTTTGAATATTCGAGATGCTTACGCTGGCGGAAGTGACAAGGAACAGCAATTTATTCAAAACTTGGCAATGTTTTTGTGTACGTACCTTAAGGAACATGGGCAGCTTGCTGAAAAACAAGCATCTAATGAGCTGATGAAAGCTTTGCAGTATCTGGTTCTAATTTCGGAAGTGGACGAAGTTGAAATTTTTAAAATATGTTTAGAATATTGGAATGCTCTAGCAGCAGACTTGTATCGGTAAGTCAATAGTTGTAGTTGTAATTTCATTTTGATATGGTATTTGTATTTATTATTGATTTTTGTCAATTATGATATAATTTTCTTGTATGTGTTTACAGGGAAGCACCTTATATGTCAGTTGCCCCATTGTTCCTTGGCTCCCCGAGAGGAGTAAATATTGGACCTCAAGGAGGTGGACCAAGACGACAATTTTATTCTCCAGTTCTCTCTCGAGTGAGGTACATCATGATAAGCAGGATGGCAAAGCCGGAGGAGGTTTTGGTTGTCGAGAATGAAAATGGGGAAATTGTTCGCGAGTTTATGAAGGATACGGACTCGATCAATCTTTACAAAAACATGAGAGAAACGTTAGTCTATCTGACTCATTTGGATTGCAACGATACAGAAAGGATGATGACTAAAAAACTGCAGAATCAAGTTAATGGCACCGAATGGTCATGGAAGAATCTTAATACGGTAAGCTAGTTCTATTAATGTCATACACTATACATAATCTTTTTGACATTTTTAGTAATAATTTACTAAAAAAAATTGTTATTTACTTACTAGCTCTGCTGGGCGATTGGAAGTATTTCTGGAGCCATGCACGAGGAAGATGAGAAACGTTTTATCGTTACTGTCATCAAAGATCTCTTGGGACTTTGTGAGCAAAAGAAAGGGAAGGATAACAAGGCTATCATTGCTTCCAATATCATGTACGTTGTTGGACAGTACCCACGGTTTTTAAGAGCGCACTGGAAGTTCCTGAAGACGGTTGTGAATAAATTGTTCGAATTTATGCATGGTATGTTTTGAAATAATTTTGAATTCTCTTCGCCATAATATACTTATAATTATCATAAGAATTATAATGTATTATTATTGGATTATTCATTTTGTTTAGAAACTCATGAGGGTGTTCAAGATATGGCTTGTGATACATTCATTAAGATAGCACAGAAATGCAGGCGCCACTTTGTGACTGTACAAATGGGAGAAGCTGTACCGTTTATCGAAGAAATCCTCAGCACCACATCAACTATAATCTGTGATCTGCAACCCCAGCAAGTTCACACGTTTTATGAAGCCGTCGGATACATGATCTCAGCCCAATCTGACCAGACGGTTCAGGAACACCTAATCGAAAAGTACATGAGTCTCCCCAATCAAGTTTGGGATGATATTGTCGCTCAGGCGTGTGTTAATGTTGCAGTTTTGAAAGATATTGATGCAATTAAGCAACTTGCATCCATTTTGAAGACTAATGTTCGTGCATGCAAAGCACTGGGCCATCCATATGTTAGTCAGGTAAGGATTAAGGATATCTCACAAAAATACTTAAACAACTTTCATGGAGTGAATATCAAGAAACGTCAACGTCTAAATTGTTTTTTTTGGATTTGATTTAAGCTTGGGAGAATTTATTTGGACATGTTGAATGTGTACAAAGTTATGAGTGATAGTATTACACATGCAATCCAAGTCAGTGGAGAAAGTGTCACAAAGCAACCTATCATTAAAGGAATGCGTGTCGTGAAAAAGGAAACACTTAAACTGATTGCTGGGTGGATTGCGAGGTCCAACTCTCCACAGATAGTTTTAGAAAATTTCATTCCACCACTTCTTGCAGCGGTCCTATCTGATTATTCTACAACAACAGTCCCATCCGCACGTGAACCTGAAGTTTTGGCAGCAATGGCGACTATCGTAAATAAGTTACAATCGGCAATCACGACCCAAATACCGACAATTTTTGATGCTTTATTTGAATGCACTTTGAATATGATCAACAAAGACTTTGAAGAATTCCCCGAGCACAGAGCAAACTTCTTCCAACTGTTGCAAGTAAGTGCAGCATACGTAGTGTGACTAGTGGTTAGTAGAATGAATAATTTAACTTACCCTTTGTTTTTTCTATGTTTTAGGCTGTCAACACTCATTGCTTTTCGGCGTTTTTGAAAATTCCTCCAGCTCAGTTCAGAATCGTTTTGGATTCCATTATTTGGGCCTTCAAGCATACTATGAGGAATGTCGCTGATACAGGACTCCACATTCTGTACCAATTGCTTCAGAATATCAGCGCCGAGGAAACTGCGGCTCAAAGTTTTTACCAAACTTATTTTACTGACATTGTACAACACATTTTCTCAGTTGTGTCAGATACATCTCACACTGCTGGACTTGGAATGCATTCTACGATTTTGGCTTATTTGTTTACGATTGTTGAAGTTGGGAAAATCACAGTTCCATTGAATCCTGCCATAACCATGCCTGCTTCTGGTACTTTCGATACTCAACAAAATGTAGTTTTTGTCCAGGTAAGCTTAAAATTCGTTCGTCGTATATTTTTAATCCAAACTCTTATGGTAGTGATGATAATTTTTACCTACTTTTGGTTTTCCAGGAATACGTTGCGAATTTGCTAAAGGCTGCCTTTCCACATCTCAATGATAATCAGATCAAGATAACCGTGCAGGGCATGTTTACTCTCAATCAGGATGTAACTGCATTTAAAGAGCACTTGAGAGATTTCCTCGTTCAAATCAGAGTAAGAAATGAGATGCATATTTATTTTTTATTTTAACTTTTTCTTATATCGTTGGGGTTTACTTGTGACATGACTATATCTTATCATGTTTAAAACTGTATCATTTTTGCAGGAATTCACTGGAGAAGACGATTCTGACTTGTACCTTGAAGAAAGGGAGGCAGCACTTAAGACAGCGGATGCTGAAAAGAAACGAATTAACATGTGTGTCCCAGGAATATTGAATCCTCATGAGATACCAGAAGAAATGCAAGATGATTATTAAAGATCTCTTTATTGAGGTTTTTCATTAACTCTACACGAATTTTCAAAACGATTAAAAATGCATCAACGTTTGTTCGTACGTTAAATACTGTCCTCTTGTAGCGCAAAGGTACGCTTCTTACTTGTTTTGTAAGATTGCGAATCTTCTTATTAATAGTAACTGATTTTTACGTCAATCTCTGCATGTACCATATCTATACACAATATGATTACCATTGTCCTTTAATGTGTAAGTTAATAGTTCTCTTACTTATCAATTTCTTACATGCTTGTTTGTTTAGCATTACTTATAAATTTATCGTTATCCACCTAAATATTTACTGCATTTTGTAGCTGATATTCTTTAGAGATTAATGAAGACATTTTGTTCGTCTCGTCATTACGTTTACCTTTGTATTTCTCAAGTCTAGAAATAATTAAGTCTTTGTAACGTAGTTTTATAAATTCTGAATTTTGACACAAACAAACCCGAGTATATGACATTTATGTAACAGTAACATTAAAATAGTTCAGTTACACTTTACATAATAAATATTTGCTATTTTTGTGTCTCAAGTTGTGTCGAAGAATAATAAACAAAACACTTCTAGCATTTTCGCCTTCATCTGACTTAAGTATTTTTATAATAATTTAAAAAAACTGGAAACCACATGTAAAATGTAATTTAATCATATGCGTGATAGTTCTTTAATATCCTTAAGTCTACGTTAAAGAAAAAGGTATGAGTAGTTTAATTGAAATAGTGTTTATTGGATTTTTGTATTCCATTGTATAAAAGAAAAATAATGCAAAATCCTGAACCCTTTGATTTTAGATTAGAAGAAAACGTCTACTTTTTTGTTGGTTCATTAAGATTACCTACATTATGCTAATCATTATATCAACTGATTGTAAGAAAGTTTTTAAAGAAATAAAAAAGAAAATTGAAATCTAATTTTTATAAATATTCCAAATAACTATAGTTTAATCCAACTTCTGGAACTACACAACTTCCATTTCCGTTAAAAAAGCTAAAAATATAGTCATCATTGAATTCAGAATGAACAAAGCTCATACAATTCAAGAGGATATTTCATACAGGTTTGCTGGTATAAAGATGGTTGTGGTGCTGTCTATGATGTTCACAATGGTGATGACGAGATATGGGATGGATGAACAGGTGAGTGAGTCTGCTATTGTTTGCTAAAGCTGGGTTTTATTTGCAAAAACTGGCAAAATATTCATTCCTTGCAACTTCCTCGTCATCCACTTTTAATTGCGTGTCTATTGTGTGTTATTATTCCTCATCCATAATTTAAAGTGCATTCATCTAGTTCTAGTTAAAACCTCTTGCAAAATGCGGCAATTAGGCTATTCCATGCTTGAATAACAATATTCCATAAATTTGGTGACATACGGGAAGAAACAGCTTGTTTAAAACTTAATTGTAAGTTTTTATATGTTAATAAACATTCATATTGGAGCCATTGGAGGAAACATAATTATAATAAGCATGGGTTTGTAATTTTATTTTTTAGATAAATTAAAACTACGAAGTGGGATCAAGAGAGAAACTTTTGGAACCGAATTGGAAATTAAAGTCTACAGTGGACGTCTTTTTAATGATGTAGTTAAGCTGATAGTCGAGGAAAACGCTAGCAGATTGCCACTTATCGAAGTCTTCTTACCTGATGCAATACTTTAATAGATAGCTAGTCATGAGATTCTTTTTGTTAGTAGTTGTTAACTTTGGTATGGGTTGAAGCATTAATAATTAAAATATCAATAGTTTTCCAAGAAATAGAAATGACGAGGATTTTACAATAGAAGCTTAGTTTTCAGGAGAAAAGTGAGGAGCATTCCAGATTAGTTTAAGTTACTTTAATTAGCCATTTACAACTTTTATAATGTAACTTATTTGTATTTTAAAGAGTTAATTTTTTATCTGTGATCTTTTACTTTCCGTTGAGGGTAGAAGTTTGGTGGAGAGTAATTTCTTAATTGGAAACAATAATGGTTGTGTGAGGAAAGGAGTCAAATCGTGCTATGAATTAAAGTCTAGCTTTTAATTTTTGTATTATTGCGTTCATTATTATTAAGTCAGGAAGTATTACCAGTTTGTATTTTTAAATAATATGACTTCTCCAAAGCAAAAAGATGGCGAGGGTGGAGGTTTGGATATGGGCGAAGGATTGTTAAATGTTCGAGCTTTCTCCTTTCTCCTACTTTGGTATTTTTTCTCAGGATGTACACTTTTTCTTAATAAATATATTATGACAACTTTACATGGAGATCCCACATTTTTAGGTAAGCTCACTTGTCAGTTATCTATCATCAATCTTAAAGAAATCTTACTTGCGGTTGTGCTTATAATAAATACATTAATTCATTTTAAAGGTACCTGTCAAATGCTAATGACGCTTACGTGTGGGTTCATCCAAATGTATTTCCCTTGTGGAATGTATCGCCAAGTCACAAGATACAGCCGCCCACCTGGGTTTTATCGGCACATGATATTAGTAGGAGCTATGAGGTATTTAAAGAGTAGCATACCTTACGGAAGTTATCCATCCCAGCAATGAAGAATGAAACAGTGCTAATAAGAATTATTTGTATTTGCAGATTTACAACAGTCGTTTTGGGTCTAGTCGCATTAAATTATGTCGCAGTGAGTTTTACAGAGACTATCAAGAGCTCAGCGCCTATCTTTACAGTAATGANGGTCTAGTCGCATTAAATTATGTCGCAGTGAGTTTTACAGAGACTATCAAGAGCTCAGCGCCTATCTTTACAGTAATGATATCAAAAGCTCTTTTAGGAGAACACACAGGGATCTACGTCAATCTTTCATTGTTACCAATAATGGGAGGTTTAGCTTTGTGCTCCCTCAATGAACTGTCATTTGATATGAGAGGGTTTCTCGCAGCAATGGCTACAAACTTAACGGAATGGTAAGTACTTTTCCCTAATCGAGATTATTTCTTTTTATTAGTAAGCATAAAGTGTAAATAATAATTTAAATTGTTTTTTTTAAATTTTAGCCTTCAAAATGTCTATTCAAAAATGCTCATCAGTGGAGATCGATACCGTTATACGTAAGTTTCTCACATTTTTAACATAACATCCATCTAAAATTAATGGTTTAAAATTGTTTGATTTTTTGTTAGGCCCGCTGAGCTTCAATTTTATACGTCAGCTTCAGCAATGCTGGTGCAAATCCCCGTGTCATTTTTCCTTGTAGACTTTAGCATTATGACGTATGCCGTTGTTCCAGCTTGTATCCTCAACGGAATCTTCTTCCATTTCCAAAGTATATCGGCTTATGTTCTTATGGACTATATATCTCCAGTTACTCACAGGTATTCCCCATCAACATCATGGTATAAGATTAAAAAGCATACTGACTGGTTCATTGAAATTCTTAAATGTGCCTTTACTTTCAATTACAGTGTTGCCAATACAGCCAAGAGAGCGTTTTTACTAGGCCTGAGCGTATTTATTTTTGGTAATGAAGTTACGTTCCTGAGTGCTTTGGGTACAATCATAGTAATTTTTGGAGTTATGTTGTACAACAAAGCAAGAGAAGTTGATCTCCGACGTTTGCCAACCGTGGTTCAATTTGAACCTAAATTTTTCGAAAAGAAAATCGAAGCGTGCTAATTTTTATTTCTGTATTTCGATAAAAGACGACGACTAATACAAAACTGGGGGTAAAATGACTGACTGCAGTAGCAGCATAATATTTCTATTTAAAAGTTTTATTTTTATTTAAAAATTCCATTATGCTGATAAGATATTTAAGAAAACAAAAAAGCATCAATAATAAACATCGTAAAGAGTCGTATCATATCAACTGAAACTAACGTCTGATTTTGATGATAGAATTCAATGATTGATCTACATTTATAAACCTTAGTCCTCAGAATTAATGAACTATGAGCCATTCAATCTAAAAATCAAAACATTTCCAAAAGTAGTAACCTGTGCAAATCAGTCATCAACTTGATAGCTTTTAACAATGCAAGTCAATTCTACTAACTTAGAGGTAAAGTTCGGTTCAGAATTTAAAATGATGCAGTATCCCAGATAAAAATTATTTAGGGAAAGGTTGATTTTATGAAGGGGAAAAAATTGCCGATTTTGTTTGGGAAATGGCAGACTAGCCCCAATCAAAAAGTAGTTCGTATTTTGTGCATATTACATGCATATTCCTTTTAAGAAACGGTGAATAAAATCAACCGTTTATTTGAGGGAAATTACTCATCGACCAAATGGTATGCGTTAGCTAGTAATTAATCGCCTTATCAGTTGGCTTATCATTTGTTAACTTCCAGTTCGGTTTTAGATTTTTAGAAGAAATTTGGCTTATCAATCACGATAAGTATTAAAATATATGCGGAACGCAATTAAAATAAACATCGATAAGCCATTATAATTATGCAACTCATCAACCCTAGTTAACCATCATCAATCATCCATTAACAATCATCATCACTAAATCGAAGGGAAGGCATTTATTAGTAGACATCATTAACTCTAAAATAAAATACGACACGGATTACTTCCATTTCCTCCTAGATTCTCAAAACACTAACTTAAAATGTGGATAGTACTTCTGGCTTAATATTTTCAAAGAATTAGTTAAGCTACCTATTCAAAATTATATTAAAGTTGAAGCACGTGTTCAGTTTTGTAACAATGTGCATTCACATTGTTAATATAATTTAAAGATAAGTTTTAATTAATTAACTTTAAAA
>JAANSO010004060.1:0-10516 GCA_036507315.1 Lepidocyrtus fimetarius | reverse complement strand
CCATTTTTGAAAACCTTTACTGTCAAATTTAAACATCTTACTGTTATTTTAAAGCAATAACTGCAATTACAATGTTAGAAAAGCAAACAAAAATATTTAAGGCGTTTGGTAATGGTTCCGAGAATAAACTGAAACAATAGCAATTGTTTTTCATTTCATTTGAAAACAATAAGCAATTTCAAAACTTTGTAAGAAATCTGGTTTGTTCATCCTTTGATTGAGTTACGTAATTTCATTCCGTTTGTCTTGGTTTGGTCTGTCATCATCCGCTTAAATTTGCAATTGATTTGGGTAAAAATTTTTGGGTAAGATTTGAGAACTCCATAATAAATTTATACCTCCTTTGGTGCCAAAAAATTTATCCATATTTTCACTGCCAATATGCCTAATCAGTCAAAGATGTAGGTGAGAGCACGTGATAAAACAAAAAAGCTTCACAAATGAATCAGAATCAAAATGAATGCAACGGGTTATTTTTCTTAGCCTGTAAGATTTTAAAAGCTATTTTTACATAATTCCGCAATAGTTCATTTGCAATTTCATGAAAAGCTCAAAGGTTAAAAGTAGGCGGATGCGAAGCTGGAATATAAGCCTTGAACTAAACGCTTGTTGTTGGGCTTTTTGCCAATAAATATTTTATTAAGTTCAATGATGTCGGCATTTTAATGACAAAAACCGGTTGTGAATGAGCTGTGAAGAACTTGACAACGCAAAACGCAACTACATTTGATAAATTCACATAACATCATTTTTTCTCTTTATTTATCCCAAGATTTCTTCCTATTCCAGTCTTGTTTTCCTTTTCGACCTAAACTAAGTCGCTTTGTTTTGTGCACAACTTTGCAATCTTTTAGAAATGATCTTTTGTAATAATTCAGCAGGTTTAAAAATACTGCTATTCTTTATAATAACAAAATGGAGTTGCGCTCAAGACACTCCGAAAATAGTGTTTGAAAAAAACTCAACAGCAAAATGGAAGAATCTAACCCTCCCACTGGGAGATTTCAACGGTCCTAGTTTTTACTCTGAGGAGGGGGAAATTTTTCACGCAAGTTGCTCAGCACCTTATCCAATCACCTGGAAAATCTCAGGATTAATTGTAAGCTCTAAAAATATAGTTTTGTAGGCTTTTATTTACTCAACTTTGTATTTTCTTGTAGCGACCATTATCTCTCCTGAGAATCCTTGAACCTCAAAGGTCATTCAATCCAGACAAGTTTACAATTAGCTTGTCTTTTTACAAGGCCGAGCCATCTTTAATCTCTGCACTTATCTCCTGCGTTCCTGTCAAATTTTCCAGAAATTCCGATCAGTTTGGTTTATTTGTAAAAGGAGTTGGCAATGAAACGCTAATCCAGTCGGACAAAGAAACTATTCTCAATGCGTTTCTCATCCCGTGTCCAACAACGGCTCCGGAGGAGTCTACCTCTCTTTTTAAATTAAACGGCGAAGAAGAAGTAAATGTCGTAAATGTAATTTACAATTCTTTGGAGGGGTTCAAACTGAACAACTATGACATTTTCGACGATGGGATTTACCTCTGCAGACAAGGCTCCTCACAAGTTAAAATTACTGCAAAAAGGTCACCTCAAAACCTAACAGTTTGGGCAAACCCGAAAGAAGATAAACTAGAGAGGTTTTCAAATGAGGAGATTATGCTAAGCTGCTCTGCAGATCCCGGAGTAGCTGTCGAGCTATGGTTTGATATCGAGGCAATGATTAACATTAAATTTGAAGCCAACTATGATTATGAAAAAGTAGTTATCATAACGCTGCTAGATAAGGATTTAAAAAAAGTTAAAGGGAGAGTGACCTGTACCTCAGACAACATTTCAGTTAAGGAATGGACGTTTGAGTTTCTTAAAGCCCCGGAATTAGTTTTTGACGATTATTTTAGCGAAATGTATTGCATAACGGATTTGGAGGAGGCTGTAGTAGAGGTGAAGTCAGTTCGTTGCTTGAATGACCTTGACTGCAGCTATGTAAAACGGTGTTTGGATGAAGAGGAAGAAAACAGTTGCAATGATTTGGGTCAACTCGTTTATCATAACAAAAGGCAAAGTCGGTGTGGATCGTTTGAAGATAGAGGAAAGAATTGTGTAAGTCTTCCTTATACTTCCTGGAATGGAATCGCTCAATGTAAAATAAACGGGTTGACAAAGAATTGGCCATACTTTACCGCACTGGATCTTCATAAATGTAAGATTTTAGTAAAAGTAAGTGAAGATTTAAAGCCAATTTGTGAATTAATTTAGATTCTGATTGGACGAATGTGAAAGAGAATGATCTCTTAAGACTGGAAAATGTAGAATCCGTTGGTGAATTCAGATGCACTGGAGTTGGCTTCATTTTCGCAAACAATTTAGCATTTGAGCTGGAACTATCCGACAACTCAACCGAACTAATTCAAGGTCAAGTCAAAAATATTTAAAAATATAAAATGAATCGAAAACTATAAAATGTGTTTTTAGGTAACGGGGAAAATGGAAACGTGACGGTTCACGAGCACCCCAGTCGTTTTAAAATTCAAGGATTCCAAGTGGTCTCTACTCTGGAGTTGTTTGATCCCAAAAACGTGAAATCTGTTAGGTGCGTAGCCCCTTTCTGGAACAGTACGGAGGTTCTTAAGACGCCAGTTTATAATTTATAAATAAACGAATAAATCTTACAAGGAGAAAGAACAATATATTTATTTATTTAAATTCAAACACAGAAGGGTGTCTAGGTTCGTCATATGAAAAGCAATTGCTAATATCGAGACATTGCACCAAAAATAGGAGTCTCAAGTACTGTGGATTCTTTATCGATAGAGTTTTCACTACTTTGAAAACTCTGTTCAAAGCCCAAAGCTGCACTTTCCACAACCAACAAAACCTGATTCCGTTCCTCCTTGGTAAACTCCCAGAAAAACACAGCCGCAGATCCCAACAACCCAAATATTAGAATAATAAAAACCGCAAGTAAATTTTTAACCTTGAGAGCTTGCGAAGCCGTGTCCGAAGGATCCACAAAATTCTCAGCAATTCTCTGTTCCAGAGATTTATAAATTTTGTAAGCATCAGAATCCGTACAACTGTTCATGATTTCATTAAGCATTTTCCTCTTCAGCAAATGGTCAATGTCATTCGTCCATTTTGCATAGAGTCCGGTATCCACAGTCAAAGCTATGACGGGAGACATGGAGTCCACAATAATTGAATCCTTTCTGAACGGAACTGTGCCTAAAATAGAAATAATTAACTATTAATTAATTACTACTTAAGTTTTAATCAAACCTGTCGTGCTGTAAGCAAAGTCAGAGCTCCACTGAAAAGAATTCCGTTGCAAATTCCGCGTAACCAATCCACTATTAATAAAAATATTTGCAGTTCCCGGATACCATCCGATGCAAACAGCGTTATCACTCAAAACAGCTTCCTTCGCGCAAGAACTTCCTTCCGCATATCCAAAAACCTTTGCCCGCTTTCCAATTTTCTTTAAAATAGGGTTCCCCGTGGTTTTAAACAATTCCGCTTCAATTTGCCCCGCAGCGTATAAAAACACTTTGTAGTCTTCCCGTGCCGCTAGCTGAGCAAAGGTCTGGGGTTGTGGGGGAGCAGAAGGGGAAGTAAGGAAGGAGACAAGAATGCTTCGGTAAGCTTGTCCAATCACGATTGTGAGAAAAAGCCAAGGAAGAAGAATCCTCCGCATGACCCCTCCGACCTGTGCTGTTTGGTCGATGAATATTTTATACGGGATGAAAAATGAAATGTGCAAAATGCCCAGAAATTTTTCTTTCTGGGAAACATTTGATTTGGAATACAATGCGACCAACACGCATAAGCAAATGACTACGTAAGTCGCAGCCAAAACAATCCAGACAATTCCTTGAAAAGGAGAAAACACCGCATGCCATGGAATTTCCGATTTGGCTGGTAAGGCCTGCGCGAATTTAATTGTTGAGAAGGAGGTTACCCCGGCATAGTCAAAAATATCGTAAAATTCATAAATATGGCCAAAGGCAATCATACAATCGAAATTTCTCTCTGGGTAGATTAAATTTGCCAGCATTCCGATCCAAGTTCCGTTTTTTAACAAAGTTCCATAGCCGGACCCTTCTTTAAAATATGTTTTAAAAGTAAAATTGAATTTAATTGAAGTTTCTAAAAATAATCGATAGTTTGTCCCGTCTTCGACAAGTTCGGGTTCTCTGGAGCGGATGAAATGGATGGGCAGGGCTTCAACGCATCCTGCAATGCGGAGGTGTCTTCCCCGGAGGTTATTTCCAATAAGAGGATGTGGACGGAGCAGTTCTTTTTGGATTTTGTATTCTTCAATTGTAACGGGAGTGGCATTGTTAAATGCAACCGGATCCACGAAAATCCTTCCGGTGTCCAATGCGTAGCCGATTTTGTTTTTTAAACCGGAAATGAAATTGTTAGCGTAGACCTCTTCTAACAAAACAGATTCTTTTCGGGTTATAAGGAGGAAATCGTCTCTGCGGATGTTCCCCAACTGGGAAACTTTCTCAATTAGAGAATCCGTTGACTCTTCCACACCTTCAAAATCTTTTAGTGTACATGAATTTGCAAATGACACTATTATTGTGACCGACCTGATGAAGTAACTTTTGTCTCGATGTTTTTTCTCAAGTGGCCCTCTTATTACAGGACGGTATTGCAATTGCAAATGTTTTACAAGTTGGACTTCCTCTTCTTGACAATTCGATATAGCAAGAAAGGTTAGGTTGGCTTTTGTTAAGCGAGTCCATGGCTGGACTGGAAGTTCATTATTCAAGTAAGAGTCCAAAAAATATGTGAAATTGTTCGAAAGTGAGGCGGATGCGGCGGGATTTCTAAAAATTAAAATAAAGAGCAACATTTTGAATAGGAAAAGTTTAAGTAATTTTGATTTAGTTAACATTTTGCTGTAGGAATTGCAAAGGTTGTACGCAGTTTAAGCAAACAGGTTTCACGGTATTCTCTTGAGCAAAGGCCTAAAAATTGACGAGATACGTAGATAAAGTAAGAAAGAATAATAGACGTTTGTAAGCTCGTAAAGTAATTTATGGCCATCTCACCTATTTTAACTGTGGACACATTTAATTAGGTTTCTATAAACAAACGCTAATGATAGCAATTACTGTTTATTGATTGGACTACGTGAAATATATTTTTAGCTTTTTTACTGCAAATAAAGAAAGCGCATTGAAAATGGAAAATCAGCATCTAATTGGCAGGAAAATTTACCTTATTCTCAGTAGTGTAAAATTAATTATGCAAAAATAGTAAGGTTATAATTAGAAAAGCCAAAATTGCTGAATTTGCTGATAGGGTTATACACAGTGCATCTTGTCGTAAGAAGTTATGGTGAAGCACTGAAAATATTTCTTATATTGTGTTTTTATTGCCACTGTAAAAGAATATGCTGGCGTTTATAAGTTTTCAAATGCATCGGGTTATTGAGAACTGGATTGACTGATCGTGAATGTAGAAAACGTCTAAAAATATATTAACGACGACGATTCCTCTAAGAAAATATGTATTATATTATTCAACCTTGCAAGTTGCAAGAACAATTCTGTTGGCCCATTCACCATTGGCAGAATAATCTAATAATTTTAGAAAAAATCCTAATTCAAAAGCGACAATTTGATCGCGTATTTTTAATGCAAAATAATTCAAATGCTTAGGCGCTCAAATTCACCCGTAAACCTTATTTATTGTAGCTTTGAATTAAGCTTAAATACGCTTACTTGATAAGTTAAAAGAAATTACATGATTTGTGCCGAATCAATTTTTTTCTTAAGCTGTGGTTCGCAATAGAGCCAAAAAGATTCATAACACAAAACTTTTAATTTATTTGACCAAATTTAAATAATTACCTAAAACGCGCAAAGACATAAAAGAGGCTGAATTTAATTACGTAGGTTTAGACGTTCAGCCACACGTCAAACCGAAACTACGTCATAAAAATAAATAAAATTAGTCACCTTCTAGATAGATTTTCCCTTTCCAAGCTGCAGGGCTTTGCTTGTTTTGCTTTAAAATAATAAATTGACAATTTGAAATGCAGCTAAAATCCGTTGAAGGATTTTTAGGAGGCTTCTACGCTTATCAAAGGCCCTGTGTCTAGTGCCATTGGAATTTGACGTCTACAAAAATAAAAATTTGATTTATAAAACTAGCCAACAAAATGAAAAACCTTCCTATTTTGGTAAAATCAATAAATTCTGGAATATTCTATGGATTATTGGATTCTTCATTTCCGTTTGGGAAGTCTTTGGAATCCTGTTTTTACAAAGAAATTCCCCAAACCAAATGACAAACCTAGCAATTGTATGCTTCAACGGTATACAAATAATTTGCTGCTCATCCGCAATATTTTACGCAGGGTCTTTTCACTCATTCGGCAACTCCATTTGTTTAAGCCTTAAGAACATTTTATTTTTGTCTTAAAACTGACAAAATTTTGAATAAGTCCGCAATCCCAATAGTGTTGGCAATAGCGTTAATTCCAATTTTGTCCTCTTTTTTTATTTTCTTTTTTTCTTGCATTAGCCCCATTTTTGTTTCATTTGTAACGAGACAGCCTTGCCAAAATGTTGATTTACCTGGGCAAATATTTCTGTTCATTTTTGGAATCCTTCAAAGCCTTTCTCTTCCTGTAGGGGGAGCCCCAGCCCTTGCACTTTGCATTCTGGTTGTTCATTCTGCATGGAAACATGTTCAGATCTTGAAAAAAGTTGTAAACTCGCCTGAAAATTTAAGCCCAGAGGGAATAATTTTATATTACAAAAGGCTTCAATTATTTATCTCTTGGATTAACTCTTCGTTGCAGTGGATCCTGCCAAACATGCAGTTTCAAGGATGCGTCCTCCTCGTGGCTATTTTCTACACGCTTATCATCTTTCATAAAATGTTTTCCCTTCCGGTTTTAATTATTTTAGTTTTTAATTTAACTGCAACGCTGGCAATTATGTTTCTTGCGTTTGGAGCAGGAAGTCAGCCCCACGTTATTTCAACGGGAATATTAAGAGTTTGCAGATGTAGATTTGCAAAAAACAGAAGGATTTTCCGCTCACTTCCGCCAATTACTTTGAAAGTTGGAAGTTTCAATATAATATTTAGAAACCGAGCTCCCACTTTGTTTCATGTTAGCTTGCAGCGCACCCTTTTGCTTGTTGTACGCTCTAAATGTTAAGTTAAGTTTTATCAATAGTTAAATTAAAGTGATAAAATAGCATCAAAGATGATATTCACTGTTAACGCAGAGGAACTGTTATGGTTGATTGCACTCTTCATCAAACCTAGCACATTCATCCAACAAAAGATTACCTTTAATTAATTCTTGGTATCAAGTATCAACGCTTAACCTTACATAATCTTCGTTTTCTTAAGAAGGAACAAAAACAAAAGCTTGCTTTGTGCCGTACAAGTTCAGTCATAAAGTTTAGAGGTTTCCATTGCATAACATCCGGTCGCGGACAGACAAAGCTTTCAGTTATCATCTGTCCAAGCAGAATACGAAACGCACGGAAGAATTAGTTTAGCATGTCCATTTTAGCTAAACGCCAATAATTTTTGTCTTCTTTGAAAAAATCCAATTTTTAGTTTAAAATGTCAAAAATTTTCTTCCTTTTCGTCGTTCTTGTATTAGCAAATATATTTAACATAGAAGCTAAAGTGGGAGAAGACCGAAATCCTTACCTGCACAAAGTTACGTTAGATAAAAAATATTTCCTAGAATGGATGGTGGACTGGGAGGAGAGAAGAGTTGTTTTTAGTGCAACGGTTGCCACCCGGGGATATGTCGGACTGGGACTGAGTCGTTCGGGGAAAATGTCCGGGGCTGATATTTTCATCGGCGGAGTTTTCCCCAATGGAAAACCTTATTTTAGTGTAAGAGAATGGTTAAAAATTGAAAAAGTTAATTAAGTTAATAGTTTTTTTAATTAAATAGGATAGACATGCAAAAGGTCTTCATAAACTTCCAGTTGAAGACTTGAGCCAGGATTGGACGTTGCACAGTGCCTGGGAGAACTCTTCTCACACTTTTCTTTCCTTTTCAAGGGCATTTGACACTTGTGACGAGGAACACGACCTTCCAATAAATGCAAGTATTCAACAAAATTGTGTGAAAATTATTAATTACCAAGGTTTTTTATAATTTAGGACGACACGGTCGCCCTAATCTGGGCATTTGGCGAGAAAGACGATGACCTTGAATACCATAATGAAAACAAAGGAAGCTTTTTAACTCACCTGCTTGATCCTGACCTGACCCCACGCGGGATTTCAGTCAGTCAAACTTCAAATCATCTTCTGAGCCATGGAAATGAAAGCAAGGGCGTCCAAATCTGGACAATTTCGGGTTCACAAGTGCTTCCTCCAAAGGATACAACTTATCTTTGTTCAATTCACAAAGCTCCAACAAGAACCAAAGCGCATATTATTGGGGTACGTTGAGACAGGTTACCATTAAATTTGATTATGCTAATTTTGATTTAATTACAGTTCAATGCTGTACTTCCCACGGAACTGGACCGGAAGCACATTCACCATTTTATCCTGTACCACTGCGGAGTTCCAAAAGGCTTTAATGCGGAGGAAATCTTTGAACCGGTTTTAAACGAAAAGGAAATCTGTTACGTTTTGTCTGAACCAAGTGGAAGGATTCCAACTAACTATTGCACTGCTATTTTATATGTGCGGGATTGGGACAACCTGTACGCTACAAATATTTTATAGTTAAACTGGTTTGACTAATTTAATATTTAAAATTAATTTCTAGCCTTTATTCCTGCCTGAGCACACCGGCGTCCCCATTTCGGAGGAATCCACAGATTATTTTATGCTGCAAATGCACTTTGATAATCCAAATGAGCTTACTGGAATTAAAGTTAACTACGCTTTGGAGTTATTTATCACTGATAAACTTCGGTGCGTTCTCAAAAATAACTGCATGGATAAGTTGAAGTGTCGCTAATTAGTTTTTAACTGCTGTAGGGCGCACGACGCCGGTGTATTGGGCATTGGACAAGTATTCCCTGGCTCTCCTTCCATTCTAATCCCACCCAATTCCTTGGCTCACAAGATTTACGGGCATTGCGCCTCAACCTGTACCAAATCAATGTTTCCCGAAGAAGGAATTAAAATTGTGGTTGCTAAAATGCATACGCATTACGCAGGTAACTAATTAACACTTTAATTATGTATTTTCTGGTTTTTAATGAGTTTAAAACTTTCAAGGTCGTCGAAGTCGCATAAGCCTAATAAGGAACAACGTGGAAATGGTCGTGGCTAATGACGACAATTACAAGCCGTCTTATCAAAAGATGAGAGTGTTAAGAGAGGAAGTGCACGTCCTTCCTGGAGATCAACTAATTCAACGTAAAATTAAAAAATGTTTTTTAAATTTTTTTGTTTCTGAATTTAACTATTTTTTAAACAATTAGGTTGCGTTTTTGACAATACTGACAAAAACGGTTCAGTAACCGTCGGAGGCTTTCCATCACGGCAGGAAATGTGCGTTGGGATCATCTACTATTACAATAAAATCCCGAACAGGTCACTTTGTGGGAGTGAGATTAGATCTGAGGTGTACAATAACTTCCTCAACATCCAAAACCTTACTTGGTAAGCTTTTAAAGAAATAAATTTGTAACTTTAAATTAATTTTTAACATTTTTGATCAGGTCGGACGAAGAAATTGAAATGATTGTCACGTCGCCGGAAGAACACAAAAGGTTGACTGTTTCAGAAGTAGCGAATGGAATTGATTGGACAATTTCAAGAAGAAGGAAGCTTCAAAGGATGCATCGTTATCTTCCCCAAGTTGGGCTTTGCCCACCTGACATTCCGGAAGAAGAAGAAAATGCTGCAGAGCTTGCAAGGTACTTTCAATCCATTCAGAATTATTCACAAAAGGAATCAGAAGAGAGGGACAGCCTTGAAAGTTCCGAGGAAACTTTTTCAAACCCTCGGGAAATTAGCTTACTGGCTAATCCTTCTTTGCCTGATTATAAAAAGGAAATTGTTGACCCTGGAAGTGAATTTGTTAGTGTTTATAGCAGAAATGTAATCCATAAGAAATTAAAATCTTCTTGTAAGAATAAAGATTAATCTGGTAATATAATATTAAATTGCTGAGAAAGTCCTCCGTGTGAATAAAAAGCTTTTCATTGCATTGTTTACTTAACATTATCCCTCAATCTATGAAAAACGCGTTGCGTATGACGACACATTTTTCTTCAAAAACTTCGACCTACGTTTTTGAATTTGAGGGAGTACGAAGATGATTTGTAGACATGGGATGAACATTTTGGAAAAGACTTTATTACTAGCTTGAAAAGCTAGTCTTGAAAACGGTATGTTAGTCTGTCTGTCCGTCCGTCCGTCCGTCGGTCCGTCTGTTTCCACGAAAAGTCAAATATGCCTTAACAGATTTAAACCAAATTTGGCAGAGCAGTAGGTATGCACCTGAGGATTTACTGTATAGTTTTTCAGGAATTATGGACTAACGGTTAGGCCGTTAG
>JAANSO010004059.1:0-10517 GCA_036507315.1 Lepidocyrtus fimetarius | reverse complement strand
TTACAACTAATTTTTATCAGAGAAAGAAGAGATTGAATGTCATACCACCTATTTTTATTTCTGCTTTGCCTTTTTCTTTGGTTTTTGTAAATGTCAAGAGTGTGCCAAGCCAAATTAATGGTCGAGGGAGATCTCAAAGCTGCTTTATAATTTTTAAATTTTTTAAAAATATATTTAAAAATTGCTCATTGCTAGTTAAATGATGGTCATTTTCTGTATGACAAAATTGAATTAATGATTATTTATTGCTTTCTTATTATAAACTGTCTAGAATTATGAAACAAGCATTCAGAACAGTTTTCGGTTTTCTATTATTTACATTCTCAACACTGCACGCAGTGAACATCTCATAATAGCAACTGCAAAGGTCAATGAGGACTAAACCATGTCTTTCGTATTTTTATATCAAGCTTCAGATTTCGATTAGGAACAGATGTGTAGAAAGCATTTTTTGAGCAGTAAATCTCAACGGGATTTCGAGATTGGGATTTTAGCACAGCGGTGGTAGAGCGAGGGAATAAGTATTAAGTAGCAGCGTCAGGATTAACAGCGTCTCCATAAAAACCAAACTTTGTTTGCAAAGTAAGTGAAAGTCTGAATCACTACGAGACGATGGTGTCGTTTTGGTACGATAAATCTTAAGTAAAAATGTTCACTCTCCATTTTATTATTATTCCCGTTGACTTGCTTACATGATAACAAGTAGTTCAAAGTAATACGAATAAAAGGCCGTAAATCGTTTCAATACTAGCTTGTACATTTGCATTAGTTAATTAAGGTGTTATTTACAATTTTCAAACTTTTGTAATTGATATCAATTTTAGTAACGTAAAGTATTATTGTTGGAGGTACACTTATTTTTTGCTGCATACGGTGTGTAAACCTTTAAAAGTGTTAAGCTGGTATTCTCATTAATCACAGACAGACAGACTATCAAACTATTTGAACTTTACTTTGTTCAAGCCAGTAATAGCAAAGTATCTCGCTGGAATAATGGAACCTTGCTACATACATGCATTATTTTATGAAAAACTTACAAAATGCTTCTCATGTCACGATGAAGACGGGTAGACGATGCGATGGTGTTGGTAATGATGTGATGATGACGATATTCGAGTCTTCTTATGATGATTGTTATAATAAAACTTCATTCAATGCAATCACTACTATTCATTCTTAGGTTATCAGCTGGGACAATAAGTAGGCAAAGTGTGAAACCGGAAATTAGTCAAGAAGCCAATGTAAATCTAAAGAGATATGAAAAGTTTCTTTATTCATTAGAACATCATTTTGAGTTTTTAAAAACACTTAAGTTAGTTTTGTCATGGTCTAGCATATTTCCTTTTCATATGGAATTTACGTAAATTAATTTTTTTGTGATTGTTACTTGTGCTGGGTTTGTAAATATCAACTGTGTTATAATTGTAACAGGATGGTTATGATAGTGAAATCCTGTTTTATCATCAGTGTCTTGATTTACTACAGAAAGTTGCTCTTCCAAAGAACTTTTGTAAAACCGCAAGTGTGTAAAAATCGTTGTGTGTTTGTCATGCTCCTGTCTCATTCTTCTTTCGCAAATACACTATTCAAATGGTAACCACAATCGCATACAAGGCATTTTCTCTGCAAACTTTACCAACAAATAATTAATTAGTGTAATTAATAGAGCACATATAACACAATTTCCATCTGCTTTCATATTGTCCTTAAGCAAATGTGCATAATTCAAACAAGTATTAACAAGCTTAAGATTCTGGTTTTTCTTGATGGCAGGTATATATTTTCAATTCAATTAATATGATTTACATGGAACTGACATTGAAAAACAACTTTACAAAAGTTGTGCAAAAAAGTTTCATTCGTTTCTTCCAATAAAATTTTACAAGATAAAATACAAAATTGGTGATAAAATGGAAAGTGACAATAAAGATGATGGTGTTTTACGAGAAAATGCTCCTATTGAAAATAAGATGGAGCTTCCAGATATTGAAGTAAACAGTTTTCATAATGAAATGGAAGGTTGTAGTAGCGAATTGAATAGCATTCAGCAAAATAGTGCCGATCTTCAAGAAAATGAGGAAGATGACGACGATGGAGATCCCTCTTTTAACTATTGCATAGAATTTGGTTTACTATTCCCTTTGAAAGTGTCCTTATTTCCTGTAAAATCTTCGCCATCAGTTCTCGGAGAACATCATCCACACGATTCAATTTTTGTGGCAGTGATGAATGAAGAGGCTGATGATGTTGCAGAAGATACACCAACGCAAGAAAGTAGTTCTAGTCAAGCTCAATTTGACAAAGAAGGTTATGGCGCAGGTGGTGTAGAGCTAAGAAGAAAAAACCGTCGAAGTCTCATGCGCCGACGGTCCACAAGCGTACCTGATCTAGATAAGTTAGTCCTGCTTGGAAATTCAATGGGAAATGTTTTCCATCGGCATCCTCATCATCAACATCCTAATTACATAATTGAATGTGAAAAGGAGCTCAGCAGTACAGATGAATTTGACGACAGTAATTTAGGCAATTTCCTTAATTCCCATTACAGGCACCGATTCAACAACTTATCTGAACGTTATCCTACCTCGAGTTCAGCATATAACATAAGCAGTGCTAAATCTTTACCAAAAATAGCAAATTTGAATGGTCAATTCAGCCAAATTGGACCCAAGTCAGGGTCCCTTGCAACACTTCCCTCTTATACCGGAGGAGTCGTAAGAGAAAGTTTGGAAAAATCTAATTTGCAAAGCCCTTCCGGTCAAACAGGGAGCATAGGGGATTGGATGAATGACATAATTGCGGTACCGAATGGAAGGGCAGAAGCATGGTCTCTCCAGTTCCGAAATGCTTGCACAAGCAGTGCCTTTGGAAACTGTAACTCCAAGAAACAGCCATCATAAGCGGAGTATGACGGAGACGTCTTTTCAGTCTGGCGCAACTGGAGAAGGTTCCTCCAACAAAAATTCAATGTGTGCTTCCCATAGAAAGTTCCTCCCCACCTGGGAGTCAACGTTATTCAGGGAAATCTATTCCAAAATTAAACATTTATGCGGTGGAAGGAGAGATGGAGGTTTTTGAAGGTTCCTCACCTGATTTAGATGAACAGAGAAATAACAACGTTGGACCCACTGAAGAACCTGCCCTACGAAGTGAATGTAGTAGCGTTCGCAGTTTAAATAGATTATTTGTCATACACGGTTACAACGATAGTGAAGGAATGTTAACTATGTCAGGACCAGGCTCCCCATCAAGACACTCCTCACGCTCTAGATCTGGCTCATTTACAGGCTCTGAGACTTCTGCCAGCTCATTTCGCATTCATTCACCACATTCTGAATCCCCAGGACCTAACGACAATTTTACTAGTGGTGGTAATGATGTAATACAAAGAGCTTCGTCAAGATCTAGCTGCTGCGGTGTAAGCCTTCGGGGATCCCCTTTGCCGCCTACAAGTCCTCCATATCAATCATCATCAACCAATAATAGTGCCGTCTCCAATAACCCCATTACAGGATACGGTAACTCCAGCGGAAGGGAAAGCCCTGCAGTCTCACTCGCTGGATTGTCATCAAATACATTTTTCGAGAGTTCTGCTGCCTCCTCCGCATCTGGTATTTCTTCCTCCTCTACAACGACTTCCATCGATCCCTCCTTCTCCTCCAGAAAGAAAGGAGTTACTGGGCAAACAGCTGTTATGGCGATGGCCTTCCTTACAGGTAGTGCAACAGGGAATAGTAGAAAAGATGAAAATTCGTTTGAAAGTCTATCTGATATAAACTTGCCTGGAACGAAGCTAGTTAGCGTAAGAAGAAGAAAAAAGGGGACTTGCGTTGTCCCTCCGAACGATACCACCTGCGCCTACTGCCATAAGGGTCATTGTGCCCCTGGAACTAATAAATGCAGTGATTGTGCCAAACAAATTCAAGTCATTCATCTTCCCACGAGTGAACGGGCAAAGAGACTTTCTCGGTTGATTCAGGATCGACATCACCTCCAACTCCAGTACTCTCTAAACTTTAATTTTCTGGTATGAGCATTAATTTTCATCGACACTTGTCTCCTATCTACTTGTTACTAATTGCCATTTTTCAATAAGTTTGCAATTCATTTCGTCTTGTGACATTTTCTGTCAACTGTCTCTCCTTCAAGCTACATGCTCGCATTAATATTACAGAGACATTGTTTTAACTTATTTGCAATCAGATATTTACGCTGTAGCACTGTATTAAATCTTCCTTACGATCTTTCTTCTCTCGTAATAATAATGATAAAATCTCAAACCCCTTTTCCTGTACTTTCACTCGTTCTTTCTCTTCCTCTCTGATAAATCCATTTTTCTCACCTTGCTTTTGTTCAAGGCAAACAATTGGTAAAGTTTGCTCATACGTAAAATTTTACTTACCTTCACTGCCACATAAAATAAATTACAGTACAGTTTATCCATTCTTTGTAGCAAATGATGATGATGATGAGGGAATAATTTATAGGGATTTTAGACTGCTGTTCCGCTAACCTACACAAAATTTATGTCTTGTTTGGCCTAGGCCTTTTTCTACTTCATCTTTATCGTTTTTATCTCACACTTTCACTCTACTTTACCATTCTTTTCTCTCGGGTAAGTTTGCCTAGAAATTGTAGTTCAAAAGCTTATTTTTCTTTACAAGCTCATCCCATCAGTCCACATAGATTACCTTATAATGGACTATCCATCTGGCTAGATTTTTGTTGTTACGCTGTTCCTGCAGCTTATTTCACTTAAGTAAGATGCATAGACAGATTTCTGGTACATAACAGCAGTTAATGAATACGTAATATAAGCTTACTTCATGATATTATATTATGTTACAAGTAATATTAAATAAGTTTAATATGACTTTGCAAAGGTCGTTTTTCCTCTATGTTGTGGTGATATAACCGTCGTATCGCGGCGCTGGTTGATAATCTAATGAAAGTGGTAGTTCTAGCGGTTCATGGAAATGATGGCAGTAGTGGCTTCTATCCTGGAACTGCCAATATAGAAGATGAGAACCCGCATCGTCTTTTCCGTTTCGTTTGCTATTTAATCATCGTCATCACCAACTACACAAGCATCCAGTTTGTTATTATACCTCATTATTACTTTTTCGGTACAAAGTACCTTGTTGAGGATTAGTTTTTTGGTACCATGAAACAAATATAAGGAAAAGAACAACATTAACACAAAAGCAACGTAATAATGATGGGATAAGATATATGGTGTGGTATGACCGTATGGCGTTTAGATGGATGGATGGCTGGGCAAATGAGGAGATGGATATTTTATAATGGAATAGGCCCAAGAAAGGACCTTATTGGCCTTCAAATATTCTTTATTCCATAACATGGAATGATTTGATGATGAAATGGAGTGTTTTGAGACAAGTAAGGGAGTTTTAGTAGATAAAAATGCAGAAGACAAAATCTTTGCTATTGTGAGTGAGTAAACCAGTCATTTCCTTCTTAATTTTGATTTCTATTAAGTTTGTACATCCTTGTAAACACTGATAAAAGAGAAAGCACAAGGCACAAGACACAATCAGGAAAATAATACTAAATTATAGTTAAGTTAAAAAATCATCAAATGAATCTTTATATCGCTTTATTCAGAAAAAACAAAGGAAAGAAACACAAAAAGATAAAATAGTTCTGAAAACAAAAGAAGTTATGGGTACTGGTAAAGTTAATGTAGTATACCATTGATGGTTATAAAATTTGTTTCTCACATTCATAGAAATACATTCCAAATCATTTTTCAAGTTGCTGTACCAGTTCACTTACTGCTTCAGTTTTTACAACTCCCTTCGGTCATATACTTACCCACGCAGGAAGTAAAGAAGTGAGTAAGTGAAGGAATTTGAGAAAAATATCTGGAGATCTGTTAAAAGCACACACCGCTTTCCACAGAATTATAAAAAGAGGGAAAACAACGAAATAGAAAAAACGTTCCTATATGGATTTCTTTTTCTGTTATTTATTTGCTTTCTCTTTAAGCTGAAAATGTGGTAATGGCGATAGTAGCGCTCTGCATGAGGTGCTGTTGATTGCCATATCCTAAAGCAAAAAACAGATAAAGCTCAAGTGAAATAGTTATATGCTCCGAACATTAAAATGAAATACATATGCGTCTTTGTAAGTACACTACCTACACTTAAATCTTCTAATAAACTAAATACTAAAATGCTGCATAACGTTAAAGATTTCTTTATCTTGTTTTTATTTCACTTAAGAATACAAAGCAGATAAAAAATGCACAGGGTGTGGCTCGCAGTTTTTCTTTGGTCCAGGAGTAAAGATATGTATAAAATAAAAGAAAGAAAACAAAAAAGATGAACCAGATCGCTGGTGTTTTATGGGAAAGTGTAATGGGAAAAGAAATGGTAAATAAGTTTAAGAAACAAGGCAAGGGAAGCATAGGAGATATGAGTAGTATGTATGTTCCGGTGTATGTTTTTAAAAACCTCCAGTTTTCCTTTGTAATATGCTATCAGATAAAAAACTAATAGTGGTTGATTGCCACACGATAGTCGTCATCATAATCATATCGTAGTTTCCATCTGTCTGTGAAGGTAGTTAACTGTGCAAAAGCTGATTTTCACTTAAGGAAAAGTGTTTATTTGCAAACAAGCTTTTTTATTTCTTTGCAAAGCGAAGCATAAAAATGGCAGCAGCATCGGATGTGGAAGTAAAAAAGCATTGGCTAAAGTAAGATTAGATAATGACAATGGTATTAATACTAATGCGTGCGAAAAAGTATGGATATGCACCTATACTATTATTACGTATAAAAAACAGTTTGTTTATAAAAGCACTTAAGAAAGAAAAGAATACCGTAAATATAAATATTTATTGTTAGAAAGTATTGGTCAAGAATACAAAAATAATAAAAATTACTATTTTTATACCAAAAATTAAAATTTTTAAGGGTCGAAATTAGTTCCAAACAATGTTTTAAGCATTTTCTAGTTTTGGAGAAGGATTTGTATTAAAAACTGGGGCAAGTGGAAGCGAGGAGATTTTATTAAGCTTTGAGAGAGTGATTTATGCATTGGCTTCCGTTTTGTTTTCAAATGAATATTCCCCCATGATTGAAAGCAAGAGGAGGTTATTGCCATGGTCTTCCCTTTAATTTTGCATGTTCATGTCGTCAAAGTTTTGGGTACTTGACCAGGGATTATCTAAAAGCATTTCAATGTAAAATATATTTTGCAGATTTTAACTGGCTAGAAAAGAATGAGGTAGGAAACACAAGTCCTGGCTGTTGGATTGATTTAAATACTGTTTTCTGTGGTTGGTCAGCTCATAGGAGAAGCAAACCATACTTCCGCTTGATTTACTTAACGGATTATCATTTCCTATTTGAGCAAATATGTAATGAATTTTGTTTTGCTGGAATATATACCGTGCAAAAACGCCTATGAACTTTTTTTCGTATAACATGAATCCATATACCTATAATAGGTAGTGTATTTGTTTGGCAACAACTTTGGCGTATTTTGAAAGACATCTAAAATGTCAGTGTTCATTTTTATTTCATCTGCTCCAAATCAATTTAAATGATTGCGGATTGAGATAGAGATAGTATATAAAAAGAGTATATATGATAAAGGCAATGAGATACAAATGCCTATTCAAAGAAAGTGTTTGAAACTTGTTTAAACATTGCTATGCTTTTTGAAATATAATATCAATTGTCTGCAGTTTTAATTTACAGCTCTGCATGGACATATAGAGGTTGGATTGATATACAGTAAAAGCTTGTTTTGGTTGGTAAACAAATTCAAAAAAGATAGATATATGTACTTGAAAAAATCTTTTTTTACTTGGCTTAGCTTTTTACTCATTGAGTTTTACATTCTACTTTTCATCCATTTACAACTGATGACTCTGACTGGGAGTGAAAGACATGTCGAAAGAGCAATGTAACCCTGTGAAATTGACAGTTCAATTATAACTTCTCCAATATTTCCTGTTGTTGTTATTGCTCCTGTTGGTTGCTGTGAGTTTTACTACTGCTAACTGAGTTGTCTCATCTTTTCTCAGAAAATACAGAACATTTCCGTTCTTTTTATCTTTAACTTAGCAGAAATAGCAAAACACTATCATCACTACCAACATCAATTCAAAAGGGATTCTTCTCATCCCATTTATTTCACTTCCTCTTTATGTTTGTTCCTACAGCTTTGCTGAAGTAGAAGTCATTTCGCGTTAGATAAGAAGAAAGCAAACTACATATCTTAAACCTTTCTTAAAAATATTTTCTAAATGTAATTCGTGTATGCATATAACAGCACATACACATTGCTTGAAACAGACATCTGTCTATGATTTCCTATTTTTTCTTTTGATCCGATCCTACTTTACTATTATCAGTATTATCATCTTTATTCTTTTCCCTTTCTTCTAAATTCTGCTCCACTTTCTCAATTTTTCTCAACCAAAATATATTTCTTTTATCCCTGCGGCATTCACTCTACATCTTCCATTTTTGGCTGGTCACCTTTGATCTACCATCTTTCTATTCTTTAAGCACTGGAGATTGAGTGAAAGTGAATCTAAAACCAAAAGCTGAGGTAAACATATTCCTGCTTGAGTTTTTTAAATGCATAGATTTTTTAAATTGAGCGAGTAGAGTATGGGTATTAAGAAATGAATTAAAATATTTTTTAGCTCTTAAAATAATCACCGTTAGCTAAAATATAGATAAAATATAATTACATTTAAAACCTACTTATCGTTAGTTTTTCTTGCCAAACTGAAGAATATGGCATGTGAAAATCATTTCCATTGTTTTCTATGAAATTCTCACAAAAGTTGAACACATTTTCACGAGGAAAAGTAAGCTGAAATCAAAGATGGCTCTGGAAATCCTTATTTTCTTTTCATGACTGACCTATTAAACGCTTGGTGCTTTTGTTGGAAAAGAAGTCAAGAAATAAGAAAAGGGAAAATGTATGTTTTAAATAATGCTCATTCAGCTACATTGAAATACGCACTTACCGCTAATGCTTTAGTAGTTTTGTAAAATTGAATACAGCAGCGGTTAACTGGAGGGTAGGATCGATAGAAATTCTATTAAGATATATTATTACCAGTCAGGACATACGGCCTAAGGCTACATTTTTCTGCTTCTTAACTTTGAGTACCTGAAAGGGAAAAGAAATTGATCGACTAATGTTTCCTTTCATTTCTATTTAGTAAGGTACGGCTGAAGTGAAAGCTAAGTTGGCAATATAGCCTCCAAAAAACCAGATAAATACACGAAAACAAAGGAGGATGCACAGAATAACTATATTTTATAGATTTATTTATAAATAGATTTATATCTACTGATACTGTTATGAATATCAAAATATTCGCATATGCACAAATACGCAATGTGTAAGTTGTTTTATAATTTGAGATTTTCCATTTACAATACATAAAATAACTATAAGTGTCACGCAATCATTCTACACAAAAAAAAGTTATTTCAATGCGATGCGTGGGATTCTGCAATAAGTTGGACTAAAATATGTGTAAGCATTTGGTTTGGTTGAATCATTTTGAAATTCTTGGTTCCTCGTTAATGATGAACATAGGCGCGTGTTTCCACTTTCCACTCATGTTATAGGTACATGAAATCCAATATGAAAGATAAATTTATTTTAATAGGTAGCAAGTTCTTTTTCTTCATTCTGTTATTATAACGACACAAGTCTCACGATTAGCATGAATTATTTCAAATGAAGAAAAACATGTGCGTGGAAACTAGAAAGGAAACGGAGGCGAAAGTAGCAAATTACAAGATGCACGGACGCCTTTCTTAAACTTTAACTTGAACGTTCCCTTTTTAAAAAGAACCAAAAATGAAATAAAATTCCATTTCCTCTTACTCAGTCAGCACCTCCAAAGGCTAAAAGATTGCGCAATAGTTTCAAAGACTGTATTAAAAATTTTATTTAATAAGATACGCCTATAAATATAGTGAAAGCATAGGAAAAATTAAACAAGAAATGCGAGCTTCTGTTTGTTACTTTGTCAGTTAAGAAATTCAGAAACTTTTCCGTAAATTTAGAATACTTTCTGCTCATTCTTTTTTCCTTTCTCCTCTCTGTGTGGAAAGTAGTCAAGCATGAGAATAGCAAACTGAAGACGACGGGAGAAAGATTCTTTCCTTTTTTGACAGTTTTGTTTTTAATGTGAGAAAGCTCACTTTTATTGCGTGCAAGCATGAAATAAAAAAACGCATTTGGTTTCAATTCGTTCGTATTTCATTATTTCTTAAGATGATGCTATTTTTGCGTTTGATGTTGTTCATACTGTTTCGTTTTTACGTTTTTGCTATTATTTCCTGAAAATGTAAAATTTTAGTTCTTATTGGCTCTTGCTTTTCCTCCCTCCAAACGCAGTATCAACTAAATTAAAAAGTTATTATTAATCTTCATGAAATATAAAAAATTCCTAAAATTCTTTTCTTTTTGTTTATTTCAGGTGAGTCTCAAAAACTTTGAAAATTCTTT
>JAANSO010004058.1:0-10518 GCA_036507315.1 Lepidocyrtus fimetarius | reverse complement strand
TACTATTATAGGATGATATGATTCTCATGAAGATATTTTGAATTCCATCATGCGCATGCATTATACATCATTATGGATAGTTTTATCAAAGAGGACTTTTAAAAAATGTATCCTTTTTATCCCAAATTTCCAACTATAGAGCCCAATCCACGATCTCTTTCTCACTCTCTGAAAATCATGGACATGCTCCTTTTTTCCTTGTATCGAATTAATACAAACAAATTCATGTTTTATATGGTTTGCCGTGTAACATCGTGTTAAACTGCTATTTACCTCCAATTTATATCATAGGTAAAGTACTAATCCTACGTTGGACTGCTCAAAACCAGCTCAAGACAAGAATTTCTGCTATGCTAAGCCCGTAGGAAGAATTTTGATACAAAATTTAATTCCCTTTTCATAATAACGTCTTTCAGAAAGAGCTTTTGCCACTTATTTCTCTCAGTAAAAATACGTACCTGCAAAGCGCTTACATGAACGCTGCTCTCTGTGCCGTTGTAGTGGCAATGAGAACTCTGCAATATTGAAAGAAACTGAGAGAAATAACAATAATAATGTGAGTTGCAGCAATAGTTGGAAGTAGTGACTGGCACGATATTCATATCAAAACACATTATAATATGCGTTGAATCTCTTTCTGCTCATTTTGCTCCCTCTTCTTCTCTGAATGCGTGCGTATAGATGAAAAAGGTAATATGATAATGTCAGCAGCACACAGGATCGTGCAAGTAGTATTACATTGCACATTGGATATTTTTTCTAACAAAAACAACAACCAAGAAAATCATGATGATATTTATTGTGAAAGGATATTGTATAAATGACTATTATGTATAGATAGAGAAGAGAGACCTGCTATTACTATTATTATATTGTATGGCAATAGTTTAGCACGAAACTTTGTCATGTTTTTCAGTTAGGAAAAAAGGGTTCTCCCTCTGGTTTTGTTCTTATTGTCTTGTGTTCATTTTTCAGTTGCTGCAAGCGCTAATAGTTAGTTGAGGAGCTTATGTAGGAAAAAAAGTATGCATAAATGTATTTGTAGCAGTGTTCGACTTGGACTGGCTGTTCTGGTGCTGTCGTCGTAAATATAAATGCGAATGTGTGATATTACGTACGGGAAATGGACCATTCATCTCGTCTTTAGTGCCACATTACATTACTCTCTGTTTATGCCGTTTTGAAGCAAGAGAAGAAGAAGGAACGAAGTAGATCTTTTTTCGCTGGGTTGCTTCGTTATTCTCGTTTTCTTCTTTCACTTGATCTAGTCCTTTTGTTTCCTCCAAAAAATGGTAGACGAAGAGATGTACAGATGTACTTGCATTATGTGTGCGGTGGTGGTGATGAAATAAGATAAAATTTTGTTCATATTGAACAGAAAGTGGTAGGAAGGGAAAGGAATGTACATGATGGGGCACTAGCTCTTTGCTGACTCTGTAATAAAATATATATCTGTTCCCTCAGTTCTCTGTGCTTGTCTTCTCGACATAAGTTTAGACCAGGCTTAAGGACAAGGTGCCACAGTTATTATTACACAGGCAGACTTGTATAATGCAGTGTCAGGAGGAAGAAAGAAGGCTACAAAAAATAAAAAGCAAGGCCATTTCTTCTCCGTCATCTTATTCCCCTTTTTAGACCAACGAGCTAATACCATTAACTATCCCAGTCTAATAGAAGGAGGAAACACACTTGCATAATATGTAAAAGTGTATGAAAATAATTTTTTGTTCTCTTTCCGTTGTTGGGGAATAAAACAGTGGAAGTATCATTTATATTCGCGGTGATGATGATGGTGCTTCAGTTGGCAAATTTTGTGTTTACTTAGCATCATCAATCTAATGTAAGAGGGAGAAGAGTGAAAACAACAATTTTTTGGACAGGAACGGACGGAAGTCTCCAGTTTTAGTGGAAGAGTTATGTCACGAATGTAAGAGCTCCCACTGCTCATTCACTCATTTGTCAATTTTTGTCATTTTTCTGCTCAAATGAGCTCTAGCAAAGATACTACATAGATTATTTACTTACAGTGATTAGTGACATAAATCTGCTGCTTATATGCTGCAAACAAAAAAAGTTAATTACTGTGAACGTGGTTAAGTCAAATGTGGAATCTTTCCATATTTAACGGTAAGGATACTTTGACTTTTATTAAAATTTAAAAAAAAATAAAACCAAATTTTATATAGTTTAAAGTAAGATAGATAGCTGGTAATATGTCACACAACGATGCAATTTTTGCATCAATCCACTTCTTTTCGTAATAATTGTAAAATGCGACAGAGTACATTTTATTGTACTCGTAAACCAGAGCTTATTTATTAAAATACGAGCAAACTCACGATAAATGATTTCGACAAAGGGCTCAACATTTTATTAATTTTTTGAAAGTTTGCCAAAATAAAATAACAAATTACTACTAGAACATAAAAAGAGCTATAATATTATTGTAACTGTGGATGAACCAGCATCAAAATAAAGACATGAAAGACTTTTTGTGCACATAAAGTTTAATGTTTTAAATGTAAAAAGTAATATGGAATACCTAAATGGACGAGTTACCAGTTGGTAACTTTAAAACGATCAAAGCATAAACTTAAACTGAGCTTGCTATCAGTGTCAGCCTACAAAAATGTTCATGTGGAACGCAACATTAAATTAAAATTCTTTAATTTAGGCTGCATGGGATTTGGTAGTTGTCAGCTAAAGATGCGACAGAGCAAATAATTTCTCTGACGTAGATCATCATGTAATCTGGAATCTTTTGATACAGATTTTTGGAAGCATCGACATTTTATTTATTTTTTTAAAAGGAAAACTGTACCTTAAGTTTACATGAAACCTTTTTATTCAAGTTTTTCCTTTTACTTTTTATCAATTTGGTTTATCAAGATTTAAGTCTGGTATTCTCTGGACTATAATTCTGTGTATTGGACATGGTTGTTGATTTTGAATCCCGAAATCCTTCTTATCAAACTGGAGCTGAGCCACTGTGTTTCTAATCATTATACATACTATGCCTGCCAGTAATTATAAACTGTAATAAGGATTTTTTTTAAATATCCTGAAATCCTGCTGCTAAACTAATAATTTGGAATAAAATTAGCCTGACAAAGAAACCATTCTTAATTACAACTAACAAATTGAATATTCTTACACACCAACAATATTGTTTTTTAAAGACTCTTGTTTCAAAAGACCAAATTCCACAACACATTTTTCATGAGATCTAACATGAATTTTATATTAAAAAGCAATTAATATTTATTAAAATTGTATGGAGGGTATAGCGGATTATTGGAGAGGAATTAAGTTGGGTGGTTGGGTTGGGATTTGTGCAACTCAAGACGAAGACACACAACTACAACTACTCTTAATTTTCTTAATGAATGAATCATCGAAAGTTCACTGAAGACCTTTGACATAACGCATACTGACACCGTCACCGAGCCATATTAGGCTACCGTTACCGTATAAAAATGTTATGTAGATGATAAATGAGATATGACATAATTTTCGCTACTTTTGCTCGTGCCTTTGAAATCAGATATGAAGACACGTTTTCCCATAAATCAAAGTGTCTCGTAAGAATGAGCGAGAGTAAAAATGATTTCTTAACATCCGATTTCCTGTTGTTCTCTCCTATTACAAAAGTATACAAGTGGGAGATGTATTCACTTGATAATTTTTCATTAATATCATTATGTGGGAGATGTATTCACTTGATAATTCTTCATTAATATCATTATAATTTATAGTACAACATTATATAAACAATTAATCGTGTTGCACAAGTTTGCATATATACAGGTTTAAAACGGCAAAATCCAATATCGTAAAAAAGGGTTATATTTACACATAAACAATCATCTACGTATGTAGTATAATTGAATTTTCCAAGTAGGGTAGACTATCACATAATAAACAATGGGATTGAGATAAGGAATAAAAAGGCTGCAAACATTGTGCAAACTATTAAAATGTGCTGTCAAAACATTGTCGCCTGATTGCTGTTGCACTAAATACTCCTCTTTTCCATTTAAATACCGTTTACGTTTACACAATAATTGTTTGTATATTTTATCTAAACCGTCAATAGTAAACAGTGATAATCAAAGATCATTTTTTGACAGTGTTTTGCTTTAAATAGAGTTTGGAGACGCAGACCCGTACTAAAACTCGGCTTTAAAAAGTAAAAACTATAAACGTTTTTTATATTCTGGGTTTGAAGGCCTGCATACAAAGAAGTCGCCATAATAATCTCTGACATTCTCATACGCATTTTAATGATAATGTTTATGATGACGATGGTTATTATTATGATGATAGAAGCAACGTAGAATGTCAATATTCTTTGTTGGGGTAGGAAAAACACATTCAAAATTTAAAGCAAGCAAGGTGACATTTTCTTTCGAATAGATGACACAACAGGCGTAACAAACAATAATATTTTATACAATATTATTCTGAAACAGCTTTACCGGTTAATGATAAAACAATGTTTACCAGATAGCGTAACATCTCGTTTAGCTGTATATTTGCAAGAAATCTATGCAATTTACAAGTTTTTACTAACCACAGCCATTAAGTGGCATTTTTAAATGACAATTGAACCAAGAGAAGACTGCAGGTGCAAATCTGCACAATAAAACTCAATATAATGAATAAAAAACTTTGCACCATCTTTTCATATTTCTAGTGCTTTTGTATTTTAATGCTTAATGAAGCTTGAAAAATGAGAAACGATACATGAACTTAATTAGGGTGACATAGTTGGCAAATTGACATGCCCTTAAATTCCTACCAAATAGAGTTTACGCATAAAAGTCAATCCAAGGTTTTATAAAGAACAAAAATCACAACCAGTTAATTGTCACCCGCGTCAGTATGCAGAAAATTCAACAACATCAATTCAAAATGAAACTTGAAAAGTATTTACTTTGTCTATCGTACCATTCAAAAATGGAAAAGTAAGATGAAAGCAGGTGATGATGAGTTGATGAAACTGATGACAAGCATAAGCAATAATATTGATGTAAAGTTGCTTATTATTGCAGTATTGTTCTGTTTTGAACCTGCTGTCGATTTTATTCATAAAAAATGTTGGTAATTCCTATGAAAGGGTTTTATGAATACGTAATTTTGGAATTGTAATCACTTGTTAAAATGCAAAATTGAATAAACTTTACCAAAAACAAATTCAAACAAAAGTGGGATTTGCAATAATTTTTGTGATGATAATAATAATGAATGATAATGAACATGTTTAAAATTTGGTTTCTCTTAAAACAGACTTGTTCAAGTGGCATCATCCTGCACATTTCACACATGCTTAAATGCATCATGTTATGATGATTATGATGATGGGAGGAGGAGGACTGACATGAAAATATGTTTAACAGATATTTTGAAAAGGTGCCTATGCAGATGATAAGGCTTGAATTTTGGCGAAATATACAAAGGAGACACTGAACTCGTGTTTTTGTTTGTTTGCGAAAGAAAGAGTGTTTGATTCGTGCATTCACAGTCAGCATCCGTCTTTTTCAAATGTAATAATAATAATCAAAATGGAGTCTCTCCTGGCGATGTTACGTGATAGTTACGACTATATGATGATGGAATTATATGGTAAATAGTAGGAAAAGGTTCAAAATTTTGTAAAACGTTCTCAGAAAATGTCCGACAATAGAAACTTTGTAGCTGTTTTTGAGTATTTTAGTCATGTAATTCGTGATCATGATGATGATAGTAACAGTTAGTTTGTAATACGTAATTTAATGACAGTGTTTACACATTAAATAAGATAAGGTTTGTGAAAAACAGAGGATTTAAAAAAAGTAGGACGGTGGTTGCTGTTGAGCTATGTTTACCTTTTCTCTTATTATTACGGTTCAAGATTGTGAAAAACCAATCCATTGGATGAGTAAAATAATATGGCAAATAAGTGCTTGTGTAAATAAATGAAGCGAGAGAACATGAATAAATAAATGAAATCAGTAAAAAAGAGAACGAAGAAAGATGAGATAAGAAGATGATACAAGACAGAAATGAAATATCCAAACAAACTGGCAGAATTAACACCAAATCATTCTGTCCTTATTTATAGTTTGCTAAAAAATCATTTTAAAGTGTTTACTTGTATAATTTTGTGCAGAAATTGTAAACGTGTCGGAACCTTTTTTAATCAGCAAATCATCACTATCAATAGTAGGTTAACTAAAGTACAACAAAGAGTTTTTCATTCATTTGTTTTGGTTTAACAAGCACATGCCAAATTATAAAATACAGTTTATTCCACAGCACAGTTTTTCGCTATTAATATACAATCAATCATCCGTAACCGCAGGTTTTTTCAGCGAGTTCTTCAACTTGCAAATAATTTCTAGATAACTGTGCTTCTTGTGTAAGCTTTTGTGAATGAAGCCAAGAAATTGTCTTTTCATTCCATATTATGTATATGAATCCCATTATTTCAAAGAAATTTAAGAGGATTATCATTTGTGCGTGGCAAGCGCTTTATGCATTAATTTTCAGCATGATTTTCTTCATTTTGAATACTCACGCACTATACAGTATTCAAATAACTTACGAGAATACTTACAACCGCATATTTCTTGTCATTATTTGCAACACTAGTTATTCATTGACAATTTAAGATTTTATTTCTCGTACCTAACAAGAACATGATATTACATTAATATTACGGCAAGATTAAAAGAATATATTAAAAGAAAAATTAGGAAATACTTTGCAATTTCAACAGGGAAACTCTACAATGCGTTGAAATACATTAACCAGCACGTAAAAATGGATACAACTGCCAATAATCAAAAACAAGCAGTCAAATTGCTATAAAAAGCTATGTGAGATTTTTGTGGTGACTACAAAGCAAAGTACAAATAAAAAACGGGAAATTATAAAAACCTTCACTGAAAATTTAAAAATCAGTAAAAAGTGTAATAAAGAATTTGCACATCTTTAAAACGCTTTTTATGAATCGTATTAATCAACAGCTTTAACATGTGAACATATCAAATTTTTAAAAATTATGTGATAACTTTTTGGTAATAAAGGGAGCATGCTATAGTCAAGTGTAACACCAATATAGCACCAATAATTTAAGCAAATCGCATAAAAAATTATGTAGAGTAATAAAAGAAATATCCACATTTACTCCACAAGAACCATAATCATCTCACCATCAACACCGCAACCTAACTGCCAGAATCCTTTTTAAGAGGAAGCGTTTAGTTTTTAAAATTTCCTTTACATATCTGCCACTTTTTCATGACTGTTTAAAAGAGGTCTGCTCAATTTTGTTATTATTATCACTAAAATGCTCAAGGAATTACTTGCAATTAGATTTGAGAAAATTTATAATAGAGGGGAATTTTTATGCGCACACATAATAAAAACAGGAGAAATCATGAAATGAAATGCGAATATTGGTTGACTCACTCACAGAGGGTTACTCAATTGACACCTTTCTTTATTCTAAGCAGAATGACCCCTTGGCTTCTTGTTTTTATGCTGACTAATAATGTAGCGAACAAAATCCGTATACATGATGGAGGCATGGCAAACAAAGGATTCAATTCAAGAATGGCTTACAAAACATGAGAAATGAGAAAGCAAGATGTAATAGTGTAGCAAACAAAGTGATACATAACAAAATCCGTATACATGATGGAGGCATGGCAAACAAAGGATTCAATTCAAGAATGGCTTACAAAACATGAGAAATGAGAAAGCAAGATGTAATAGTGTAGCAAACAAACTGATACAAATGACTTAAGCATAAAACTTTAAAGAATAAAGAAAGAGTGAAAATGTGTACAAAGTCAGCGAGTGTGGTTAATCCTATTGTGTTTCTCAAAGGATTTGACTTAATTGAGAGTTAAAAATTTAGAAGGAGGTTTACGCATGACTAACAAAGTTGCTTACAATTAGCTTAGTAGTTTACAAGAAGATGATTTTACTACAAAACTACGTCTTTGATGAGGATTTGTGTTAAAATTTTTGTAATATCGTTGGGCAGAGAGGAGGAACTAGCTTAATCATGTTGCTAACTTAACATCATTGACGATTTTCTTAAGGCTCAAAGCGTATTTTTTTAGGTACACAATCTTTTTTAATAAAATGGTTAATGTTACTATCAGACTGGTCTTAGGATTTAAGACGCCTCTCCATCACTATCAAAGTTTGTGGCATCATGTTCTTCTTTTTTATGGTAATCATAATAACACACTTCAGACAAAACATAATAAAAAATGGTTAATTAACCAGAAATGGCAAAAAGCGTCAAGTATTTGTGTTTTTGCATTTGCTCTATCAACATTCAATAAACCAATTGATTGATGAAGTATTGAAAGACGAGAATACTTAAAAAGTCATGACATTATAGAAACGATAGCCAAGAAGTTTCGTCTCTCGTTAAGATAACGTTCTTTATTGGTCGTATTTTGCCAAAAATTGAATTTCAACATTGCCAATTAATCTGCAAACTTAATAATGTGCTTCTGAAACATCGTTGTGTGACAGCGTTATAGCCATAATAGCACAAGATATGACTGAATGAAAATTATTACCTACTTTTTTGTCTTATTCCTTTCTTTTTAGATAGACGTGACTGTACAAGCAAAATCTTTTGCCATGAAGAGAAGCAGCCTTGAGGCTGAAACGATAACGACATTAAAAGTGTGATCGTGACGTGCATAGTGTGTCATGTATTAAATGTGAGATCAATCAAGATCACGTTTTAATCTTTGAGAAGGAGGAAGAATCCACTTCAACTACGAAAAATTGCACTGTTCTTGTGAAAGAATGAAAGGGAAGTAAATTCTGTGTCGGGAATAATTGTGTGAAAATGTAACTGTTTCGTTGTGGCCTGAAAATATTTTCTCACATTCAGTGTAAAACTTTCGAAAATATTTGACATTTACCAAACTAGTAATTCAAAATGGGTCAATTCGATCCCAAAGTAACTGATGGGAGTACTCATCAGCAAGTGCATAAGGAGATGACAACAAACTCTTCGGTTGTGGTGCCAATACCTCCAGGATCTACAAACTCGCCAGCTCAACCCGTAAAGTACGGTGAGCTAGTAGTCCTTGGCTATAATGGCTACCTCCCACAGGGTGACAAAGGGAGGAGGAGAAGTAAATTTACATTGTACAGGAAGGAAAAATCGTCTGGGATCAAACGCTCGAAACACTACGTTGTGGACACCCCTCACTCCTCCAAAGCAGTACTAGACACCCAAATCCATTCCATTTCGTATACCCTCTCGAGAAACCAAGCCGTTGTAGTGGAATATGTTCCAGACGAAGAGACGGACATGTTCCAAATTGGTCGTTCTTCAGAGATGCCAATAGATTTTGTGGTAATGGACACGGTTGCGGGGGATAAGTCCGGTGGTGTTGATAAATCTATGCAATCCACCATTTCAAGATTTGCTTGTAGAATATTGGTGGATAGGAAACCTCCATATACCGCTAGAGTTTATGCAGCTGGATTTGATTCCTCTAGGAATATTTTTCTTGGGGTAAGCAGAAACGTTAATTTGATAAAATTATTATTAGTCCAATTTCGCGAGAGAAAAATAGTTGTAAAAGGAACTTTTTTGACACAAATTATTATTGTTTGTCCAAAATAGGAAAAAGCGAGTAAATGGGAGGAGACTGGAATGATTGATGGCCTTTACGACAAATGGTGTGTTACTACTCCATATAAAGGGTTCCTTTGCAGGTGGAAATGCTAAGGTACTTCCTTGGCGGGAAGTTAGTGTTAATGGTAAGTTAATGGACCTCTATATTTTCACATGCCTTTAAGATGCCAAGATTAGGTTATTAATTGAGCTGTCCCAATTTGTTTAGGTGGCCTTTACACAATGCGAGAATCGAGATCCGCACCTCAGGTATTTCGAGTTTTTTTTGGTAAACTAATGTAGATGCATCAGTTTTTAATAATAACTTTCTTTGCAAACAGCGTGGGAAGAAATTGGAAAATGAGTCAAACATATTGGAGGATGGCTCCATGATTGACCTTTGCGGTGTTACTCTGTTATGGAGATCTGCAGCTGGGCTAGAAAAATCACCGGTAGGATAATTTTGCAACATACTTTCCATTTTTCATATCTTCTTTTCAATTTGTAATAAAAAATTTAATTTTTCATTAAACAGACGAGAAAAGAACTAGATAGAAATCTGGATGTTTTGAATGCTGCAAGACCACAATGTCCAGTAGGTTTGAATACTTTGGTTGTTGGCAGAAAGACAAATTCATTGGACAGAGAACCTTACGTGTACTTAAAGTAAGCATTTGAATAAAACAAGTTATTTTAAAGAAGTTTACAAGACGCACTAGATTGTTTATATCGTAATGTGCAATTCATTGTTTCCAGATGTGGCCACGTCCAAGGACTTCATGAGTGGGGACACAAGAAAGGATCTGAGTCAAAGGAAAGAACTTGTCCCATTTGCATGGAAAGTGGACCGTTTGTTAACCTTTCAATGTCATATG
>JAANSO010004057.1:0-10518 GCA_036507315.1 Lepidocyrtus fimetarius | reverse complement strand
ACCTTGATTCGAACCCTTGCTCATTTCGGCTAATTTGACCCGAAATGCTCATTTCGGGTAGAATTCAAGTGTTAAACTAGCCGAAATGGCCATTTCGGTTTCGGCTAATTTGATGTCGCCTTCAATATTGTTTTTGCAAAAGCTTTTAAGAATTCCTTAGCAGCAATCAATCAATAAACCTTGCTACGGTAAATTGCTGGTAAATAACTGGCGTTATCTTCTCAATTGCATTCCCCAAAATTGACTTTGATGTGGGGAAAGGTCTTCCAAACCTTTCTGAAGTATTTCTGATCCAAGCTGTTTCCTCCCATTTCTTCCATCGCCCCATTCCCTCTATTTCTAAGCTTTCTTAGGAATTTATCCGACTAATGGTGAACATTTCCGCAAAAGTTGAACATAAAATTCGCAGCAAATGAAGTGTTGACAAGTGAGATGAGGAGGAAAGCTTTCATGAAGATGTTCACTTGTTCTTTGGAATTTTTGCAGGAATTAATCCAATTCCACAGATTATCTGGGCATTTACAAGAATGAGAAGGACGATTACTAAAAAAGTTGACACTGTTTTGTTGTAAATTGCGGAAAGTATTTGAATCTGTCTATGTCGAATAATTTTTTGCTCTTTCCCACCCTTCTCCAAAGCTACAATCGCAGAGTGAAGCCCAGCACTTCCGCCAATGATCGTGTTTGCCATTAAGTTCCAAAGTTTAGCCATCACGTCCCATGCGATAAAGTTGCCCAAGAAGAAGAGGAACCGTTTCAAGACAATTCCAAGTAGTCCCTCAGTGTCACAAAGAAGCCACTGGGAAAAACTTGAAAATTGTTTGAAGAGAAAAATATTTATCTGAAAGCTTGGAAAGAATGCACAAGCTCCTCCGCAAAGAACCGGAAGTGTCTCAACGGAACTCAGCCTTAGAACAGTGCAAGTTATCAACGCCAATCTCGTAATTTTCGTCGTTCCATCTCCTTCATATTTCCCTACGTATTTTACAATTGCGTTGTGGAAATCCTGCACAAGGTCTCCATTCTGGAAGTACACAAATCCAGCCACAACGGGGCAAGCTGACCCCGCATCAAAAAGCAGAGTTGGACAGTCATTCCAACTAAAATTTTTGTTTTAAAAAATGTGGTAAACACAGGAAAAGTGAATCAAACCGCTCACAAGAGAAGGAACTAGAAATTCCTTCCCACTCACTCTCATTCGCCCTTCATTTTCATTCCATTCACAAAAATCCTTACTCAAAATTAGTTTAAATCCTGTATTTATTGTCTTATTGAATTCTTCTAGAATTCCAAAGTTTTTAATTCCCATTTTTTACTTTTGCCGTGCAAGTGCCCTTAATGTAGCTCAAATATTTGCTTTAAATTCACCATTCGATTTGCTTAAACATGTTGCACTTTTTGTGAAGGGCTTTCATGTATGATTACTACGACGCAAAGAAGTGTTTTATCAACGTTGTTTTTAATATGAGGCGCAAAGCACATCCTTTTAGCTGTACAAATATTAAAATTAATTAAAATTTGTTTTGAATGCTGAAACCTTTACATTTTCGTAAATGATTATGCAGAAGAGTTTCTACAAAAACGTATATTTTTGAAATGATAGATTGATGATGGAATTTTAGTAAGCAATTGGAATAAACTAGGCGGGAACAATTTTTCTGACTTCCCACTCGTGAATAATTCCTTTGTTATTGTAAAAAATTGCATCCTCTTATAAAAATAAAATTACAAAGCACGAAGTAAAAAGTAGACAGTTATGGAAAAACTACTCCCACATTATTTTAATGAAAATAAGAGCTTAGTCAACCTTGATCGTTTTACTAAAACGTTTTCATCCTGACAGCAATGCCTATAAAAACAAAAATGTGTACAACATGGTCGCCCCCAGAAAGCTGGAAAGATATGAAAAGCTTGATGACGTGGTTAATGCTGGGAATCCAGTTTACATTCGTAGCCGACAAATTGGAGGTTTGAGTACAAATAATTCAGCGAATTTTATCAAAACAGGTGGAGTTGGGTTTTAAAAGATAGATCTGGAGCACTTCCACTTGTTTACCTCTGGGAATTTCAGTGTTTTTGTAAGTTCTACAGTTAAGCCCGCCACCAGTGAAACAGAGAGAATAAGCTTGTCACATAAACACGAGTGGTATGAGCACGTGTAAGGATTAAATTTAAGAGATGATAGGATCTACAATTACAGCAGACTTCATCCAACAAACGAGATTTTACCAAAGGTTTACAACGAGTTTAAATTTTGGAATGGAAGGTGCATTCCAAAAGCTAATGAGACGAAGATTGGATGGGATTGTCTTGGGGAAATTATGTTTAATTTTAACTCGTGGTTTGTTGTTGCGGAATACGAGGTTTTGCTTGATAAACTAAGAAAATGTAATGGATCTGGGCTTATCATTCCCTCCGTGGATGCAAAATTTTATGCAAGATTTCTTTACGAAAAGGGAGGAGCTGTTGAGAAGGATTTGTATTTTTTGCATGGATTCAAATTTTATTTTAGAGGTTTGATTTCATCAAAGTTTGTCGAAAGAATTGGAAAGTTCAAAGAGATTGGGGTTGTGGAAAGGTGGATTAGTCCTTTGGAAATGATTTCTGGTAAATAGCTGGCAGTATCTTGAAAGCAAAATGGCATGGAAAGAAGAACCTCAACCTGAAATTGCACGGCTGGATGGAAATATTTTAATAATTTTCTTATTTCACTGGCTGATTTTGCATTAGGCTTAATTGATTTATTTGCAGAAATTATTATAAAATAATTAAGTAAATAGCTGTTAAATATTTTAATTTCAACACAATAAATAAATTGCACAGCTAAACCAATTATTTCAGCTGCTTCGGGCATTACATATCTGTAAGCTTTACCGGCGATTCATTTCTTTCTCTATCACCGAAACTTTTCAACTGGTCCATCAGCTTTCGAATGGAATAATTTCCACCCGTGTACATAATCACATCTTTTTTAATGAAATCCATTACATTGGAAAGCCTCTCGGATAAAAATATGAAAGCCGCCAAAGCTACTCCATACCCAGCCAAGATAAAAACCAACGCAATATTCCCTTTCATATCTGCACTATGCGGGGCGTTAAAATCTTGAACAGTCAAAGATTTGTTTTCTTTTTGTCGAACAGCTTCATTTAAATTTTCCATAAGATCCATCCACCTCTCAAACACTCCATTTTCTTTGATTCTTGTCAACCTCCTGATTAAATCCGACGGTAATAAATTCCTGAATTTAAAAACAGTCGATGGGTGATAAAGTACTTGTTTTCCGACAATGTTCCCACCACTTTTAAACCCGTGATTTTGTCTGTCCAGTGTTTTTGCCAGATTTGAAGGTAGCACCGCAGCGGAAGATTTATTACATTTATTAAGCACACCAACTAAACTTTCCTCTTCCAAAGTAAAATAAAGTTTCTCAAGTGCTTTCTCATTTTCGGTTTTACAGAATTCTAAAAACCATTTTCTATCGAAACAATTTTCATTGAACTTTTTAGCCAGCAAAGAAAAAACATATTTGGGACTTAACAGCTTTGCGTGATCATAAAGCAAGTTGATCCACTGCGACGTATCATTACTTTCATAATATTTTGAAGAGTTTTTCAACCCGGATAAAAGGTGCAGGGTTGAATAAACCGTTGCGATATTTAACATCTTCACTGTAGTCCAAATCATTTCTGATAATAAAAGCTGAGCTTTCATTCCCCATCTTTTGAACTTTCAACGTTTGTTCGTCTTCAAACATGTCTTCAAGGTCAAATTTAGAAACATCAACAACACCGGAAAGGGAGTAGATAGGAACCTTGTCTAAAACCAGCTCCTGCAGAGTTTCATACCGTTTCGGAGCCATTGGCCTGACCATGTTGTAAACATTACTGTTTTTATACCCGTTACTTAAAATGATTCCCATTAGGAGAAAGAGTGCAAGCAAAATTCGAGCATCTTTTTTAGTAAAAGTACTCCCAGCAAATGGATCCCCTTGCTCAAGCAGGAACTTAAAAAGGGAAAGTATCCTTCCGGAAATATCATAAGTTTGACTGCTACTGACAAACAACCAAGTGAAAACCAAAGCGAACAGAGATGCGAGCAAACCCAGCCAGGTATAATTATCATAAACATTAAACAATTCCTCAAAAGGGTATTGAGGCTTTTCTCTAACTCCACAGGTGTACAACTGCAGACCCCCAAGCCGGTTCCGGAAGTAAATTGGCACCTGCAACTGTTTCGTTTGAATAAAACTTGTTCTCAACTCGGGAAAGGACCTGCTCATATGAATTTTATAGCCTCCTTGAAACATTCTATTTCCAGAACAAATGACGGCCTTCATTTCATCTTCAAAATATTGACTTCGGTTGCCCAGAAATGCACTCCAAAGGTGACTTACGACAAGAGGAAAAAAGGTTTTAAACTCTTTAGCAATCCAATGATTGGAGTCAAAATATTTTTTACAAAGCTTTATTGATTCCAATACCCTTGCAACATATTCAGATTCTAATTGTCCAGAAAGAACATCAACGTCGCGACTTATCTGCTCCACAACTTTTATTCCTGTGTAAATTTTCACTGGATGGCTCCAATTGCCAATTAATTCTTTTACTAATTTATGTGAACAACTTTGAATTTCAAAGTGGGATCCACTCCAGTCAAAATCAAGTTTTCCAACGGAACTCACCTCAAATGATTTTTTAATTTGTTCAAGATTTACAACTAAGTAAGCGTGATTAAACGCGTTCAATTCTTTTACATAATAAACATCTGTGGTGGTTTCTCTATCTCCTAATTTTGCAGCCCAACGACCAACTACGTCAATATATTCAGATCCATATCGATTTTTCAACGTGGAGAAGGTAGCAGCAAAAACAAAAACTTGGGGGATACTGCTCGGAATTAAATCAAAAATTTCATGCTCACTTCCCTTTAGAGTATCTGTTGGCTTTCGTCCTAAGTTCATCCAAACATGGTTGACTGGTAAAGACAAAGAGAAAAGGGAATCAGCTGAAAAAGTAGTTGGGTAAATGTATTCACCTTGATACACTGCTACCCTTTCTTCTGCTGGGGTAAACAGGTCAATCTGTACTTGACAATTCCATGTTTTGGTTTTTATTAAGAATACCTCCGGAATGATTAAATCACACAGCATAAGACTAGTTTGGAACTTTCCCTGGCGTTGTTTAGCAAAAAAGATGTTGTTAATACAGTCTGGCAGCTTTTTGTAATTATCCCGAGTGAGGTTATTATTGGTTGACTCCAGTCTCCATTCAAATTCCTCTGATGTACCGTCCTTTGAACCAAAACCTACGTTAATTATCAAATGATGGATAACATAAAGGACTGGAACTTTCTTTCTGATTATAAGTGGATATTTAATTGGAAATAAATCCATGCCTGGGAAATTATTAAGAATTAGCAAACAATGACTACTTTCAAGATTTGTAGTAATCAATGTTAAATCCACAGGGTTCCAAGTATTTATCACGCCGCCCCATTTTGAAAACAACGTTTTGTAGTATTCATTCCAGGCTGGTTTGTTCCGTATGGTTTCAATACGTAAGAGGTTATTTTCATGTACGTCATCAGGTAACCCAACTGCACATTTATTAAAGAAAAGTGTGATAGTTAAATAACGTAGCGTTTTGCACAGTAGTGTCCGTCCCATTTCTACTTTTTTTGCAAAATCTTAGGTAATAAAATATCTACGTAAGAATATACTTTACATAAAATTTTAAAACATTTTTTTTTAAACATTTACAGTTTTTATTAAAAATCTTCCAATACAGCGTGTTTAAATAATTGTTTAAACTCAGTATTTTAACATTACAGCTCCAGCCTAACAGGTGAACTTACAAGTTGAAACTCCTTACAAATAAAACCTTTGGAGAGCGTAACCAAAAAATTCATTGTATGAATACTTGTTTTGTTCAACATAGCAAGATTTGGGCATCATATTTGTCAAAATTGATTTTTTGGACAATTTTTAAGGTGATGCCCCCAGAGCCAACACCCAACAGTCCCCCACAGCCAACAGTTCCAGCCAACAGGCCCCCAGAGCCAACACCCAACAGTTGTTGGATTCAGCCAAGAGTTCACCCAACAGTTGTTGGGTCGTCTAAAATTTCATCCAACAGTTCACCCAACAGTTGTTGGCTCGTCTGAAATTTCACCCAACAGTTGTTGGCTAGTCTAAAATTTCACCCAACAGTTGTTGATTCACCCAACAATTTATGAATCAGCTATGAATGATCTTCATTTTTGTAGTTTGCGGCAATTAGTTAATATTTTTGCATAAATTTGCAAAAAGGTCAACATAAAACGAATTAGCGTTCGATTCTTTTTATTTTTGGGTGAGCCAACAACTGTTGGGTGAAATTTTAGTCGAGCCAACAATTGTTGGGTGAACTGTTGGATGAAATTTTAGACGAGCCAACAACTGTTGGGTGAACTGTTGGATGAAATTTTAGACGAGCCAACAACTGTTGGGTGAACTGTTGGCTGAATCCAACAACTGTTGGGTGTTGGCTCTGGGGGCCTGTTGGCTGGAACTGTTGGCTGTGGGGGACTGTTGGGTGTTGGCTCTGGGGGCATCACCAATTTTTAACCTTTATCTATGCTCTAGACTTTTTGACATGGATCCAGATATCCTCGTGTCAGCTAGGTACTCATATATTGTTCCGTAATTTTCAAGGATTAAAGTACCTCTTAAAAACTTGAAATGAAAGACACTAGACCCAAAGCCAACAAAGCTATCAGATCCCGCTATTTAAACTGTAGGGGTTTTCAGCACGTGTTTAATTCCTAATTCTTGTCAATAATCCAATCAGCCAAAACCTTTCTACCTGAATTCATAACGTAATCCTTTTTCATCAAACTTACAAAACTGGAAAATAATTCAAATAAAAACCCAATAAAAGCAAGGATAGCTCCACATCCTGTTAAAATAAAAACAAAATTAATTTTTGAAGTTTGTCCCAAATTTTTGTTTTGCTTTGGCAAAGTCTTTGTTTCATTTCTTTTGCAACAAAACCGATGAAAATAAAATTCTCCAATTAAACCCATCCAACGCTCAATCATTCCACTTTCTTTCAACATTCCCAACCGAGTAATTAAATCAGATGACAATTGCCCCTTGAACTTGAAAACAATTGAAGGACTGTAAATAACCTTTTCCTTGTCTACTATGCCACCACCAATTTTTAAATTAATAAATTCCCGCTCAAGCAGCTTTGCACTTTTTGAAGGCAGAATTGCAGCAGCAGTTTTGTTACAATCTTTTAAAATATTAAACAAAATCAATTTTTCTTTTTTAAAGTAAATCTTTCTCCACAAATTAGTAAAGTTTTGATGAACCTTATCCATAAACTGATTATGCGCCCATTTATATTCATAACGAGTTTCATTTTTAACATGATTTTTCTTAAATTCTGTTAGTAGTGAAGATATTGCAGATATAAATGGCTCTGGACTAATAAGAGAATGTTGGGAGTACAGCTGCTCAATCCATTTTAAAGTTTCAGCATTTTCATAATAATTCCTCCTGTTTTTTCCTTTCAGTTCGGGTGGAAATTTTAAAACCTGCAAGACAGAATGAACCTTGGCAAATTCAGCCTCCGCTTTATTCGACGGGTACAGTTTGTTTGGTACTCTTGTCTTTTGAGCTGGATAATACGGAATGTTCCGAACTAGAATAATCAACTTTGAACCCTTTTCCTCTATATTTAACCAACTAATATTCTCCTTTTTCTCTAAAAGCAATTGACGACCAAAATTGAATTCGTTAATTACACCGGCTCGAGAATAAAAACGGATTTTATCCGAAATTAATTGCTCCAGAGTTTCATATCGTTTTTGACTTAACGGTTTGATCATTTTGTAAACCTTGTAGTTTTTATAACCATTGCTTAAAATAATCCCCGTAAGGAAGTACAAGGCAAGAAGAAGTCGTACAAAATTATTTTTTAATTCTTTTTTTGGAAAAGGGTTTCCCTGTTCAAGTAAGAACTTAAACAGTAACAGAGTCTTCCCTTTTTGGTTGGATAAATACCGCACAGTTAATACCAGGAAAAATATACTAATTAATAAGCTGAACCAGGTGTAACTGTCGTATATTTTATGTACTTCCACAAACCCGAAGTTAGTTCCTTTCCTATACCCACAGGCAAACACTTGCAGACCTTCGAGATTATTTTGAAATGTAAGTAGCAGTTCCAATTGCTCATTTTGTATTATAATCATTTTAGCATAAGCAGGACTATCAAAATGCTCATCACTTTTATTTTTTAAAACCCTATTTCCAACGCAAAGCACAGTTATGTACCTTCTGTACCATTTATAGTCAATTTTGCTCCATTTGCGATAATAATACTGCTGGGTACGGTTATCAAGAAGAGAACGCCAAATATGAGCTACAACCCGTGGAAAAATCTGTCCATTTGAGATCCACCGATGAGAAGTAAATTGAGGTTGGCAAAGTTTCATAACTTGGAATGCCTCATTTACACTTTCAAATAAATTTCCAGGAACAGCTGCATTGTGGTAAATTTTATCATCTGGAATTGAAGGACCGCTAATCTGCATGCCCAACTTAGAATTCCAAACACGATTACTTAATACGTTAATTAAAAATCCGCTGTTTGCAATTTTAAAATCTAACTTCCGGTTTAAATCTAAATCCACTCTTAACATAGTACTAATTTCTACAGATTTTTTACTGTTATTTTGCACAAAATAAGCCAAGAAATAAACCTCATTAACAATACTAATTTTATTTAAGTAATACCAATGAAATAACTTCCTGTTGCTGATTTTATTAGCCCAGTCCCACACAAACACCGTTTCTGTCATGTACGATTGCTTTTTCCTAATTTGTTTCATTACGCCGTGTGCAGCAACATAAATGAATACATTAGGAACACTACTTGGAATAAAATCCAACAAATCCTCTACCTCCACTCCGTTTTTGGGTTTTTGTCCTAGGTTCATCCAAACTTGATTAGTTGCCAGCGGGAACTCTTCCCTTGAATAAGCATATCTACTTTGTCGAGACCACCAAGATTCATGGTTTATGTCGTAAAAAGAAGCGGAAGCTGGCGGCAGCAAATCAATTTGTAGTTGACAGTTCCACAGTTTCGATTGAATAGCTAGATTTTGCAGATAAATCAATTCACAGGAAACAAGGCTGGAATGAATTTTTTTCATTTTTTCCTCAAAATAAGTAACATTTTTTACGCAATCCTGCTGTCGCTGATAATATCGTGGAGAAGGATTTTTTGCGGAGTCCAGTCTCCATTCGTAACTCGAAAGGTGTATGTCTCCTGCATAATTTCTTTGAGGTTGCAATTCATTAACAAATATGACGGGCACTTTCTTTCTTATTATTAACGGAACTTTATTTGGAGCCAGATCCAGTCCTGGAAAATTGTTGAGCAACAGTAAACAATGACTATTTTCTATTGGGCGGAATATTGAGGATAAATTAACAGGATACATACTGTTTCCTACTTCACCCCATGCCATAAACAAATTTTTATGTATTTTCTTTAACACAGCGCTGTTACGAATTGTTTCAATGCGCAGATGCTTCGGAACTTCATAAACAGGATTGCACTCAGTTTTTAAAAATAAAGAAGCACTCAAAATGAGATAAAAAATAAAAGATTCTTTTGAATTTTTCATTTTTCTAAGAATTTTATTAACTTTTTTATAGGAAAATGTTTTTTAAACTTAAGTGTTTACCAGAAAGAATATTTCAGATTTAAAAGTGTACTATCTAGACTTTGCTAGCTTTTGCTTTAAAAGACTTGCAAAGTAAGAAATAGTGAAGTAGACTATTGATTAATTCATGGAAGAGGTTTGAAAGTAGCCCATTTCAGATCGATATTCAAACTGTTAAACTTTTGTGCAAAATATTCCTTCGATTGGCTTTGGTATCTTCTTGGTCGTATATATACGGAGTAAAAATACTACTTTAGTATGTGTTGTATAAACACGATGAACCCAGGTACTCCAAAAAACCGCGGCGTGAACATCAAGTTGTCAAATAATTTATTGAATAGGTCCAAGACAGTATGTCTTCATTTAGACACACCAAATATATTTATGCTAATTAGGATTTCATTTTCTAATTTACAATTTTGTTAACTTAACAAACATATTTTGGAATTAGCATGAATTATTATATTGCAATTGTGTCGTAAAACTTTACAGGGACTTTACAGTCTTGGGAGCCATTAGTTTCCGTTTTGTTTTTATTGCATGGAAGTTTAAATCTACTTTCCTTCCAATTCTGGATCCTTCCTCATTATCCGATCGCTTCCCTTTCCCTTTAATTAAATGATACCTAATAGAATTGATTTTATTCTACAAATTAAAAACTAATTAAGCTTCAATATTGGCGACATCAAATTAGCCGAAACCGAAATGGCCATTTCGGCTAGTTTAACACTTGAATTCTACCCGAAATGAGCATTTCGGGTCAAATTAGCCGAAATGAGCAAGGGTTCGAATCAAGGT
>JAANSO010004056.1:0-10518 GCA_036507315.1 Lepidocyrtus fimetarius | reverse complement strand
TAAAGTTTAGTTTTACTTTATAGTTTGAAATCTCCTCTCTCTAATGATATGCTATTTGTATGATTAAAACCTTTCCAGTTGTAAATATAGCTCATTGCAAAAGTTGCATTATATATTGAAAAGCCTATGTATGTACTATAAAATTGTATGGAAAAGTTTAATTTTTCAAAATTTCCTTCTGTGTGTAACTAGAGCCGATCTTTCAAATAATATTTTAAAAGAAGTTTGACCTTTACTAGTTGATTAAAAAGATAATTTATAAATTGATTGTTTATAGTTTATTTTATTCAACTATATTTGCAACCCATATTCATGCTGCCTATATCAGTAGATACTACGTCATCAACATCAAAACAGCAAATTTAGAAAAACATGGAGTAGCTCATGATGTAGTAATTAAGCATTAAATGAGGCAAATAGGTGTCACCAGCTTCGTTCGCAGTAGCAGTTTTTTGTTTGTAAGGAAAAGTGTACTTTATATTTCTACCATGAGCAAAAAAAGGTTCCCATCGTTTAAACTCTCATCAACTTTTACAAAATAGCGCTTTACATCAACTAACCTTTGCCTTAATCATTCACTAGAACCCATTTATAATTTCTAAAGACTCGGGGATGTTGAGATAGAAAAGGAAAACACTATCGCGAAAGTGAATTTGTATGTAAATTCATGTTGTACAAAAAGTCGCAGATAAGCTTTTGAGTTTTCACCAAAGTATATTATATATTTCTTGAATGTTCTATCACAAACATTTTGTGCTTTAACAAATTCATCTACTGAAACAGTAAAATTATATAGCCTAAACGTGTAGATTTAGAAGTGGAAAATAAGTTTAGACTATGGAGCATTAGGAAGGGTCGCTGAACACTGTAATGAGTGGTGATGAAAAGTGGTCTACAAATAGGATTATGGCTACTTATAGAAAAGTTAAAAAGAGACCCGAGATGGTGGCTTTCTCTTTTGAAGATGCTTACCTAAGTAGATGAGTTTATTGAAATAGCAGCAAAGTACATGCTGAAGGTAAGACTATGTTGAAGTGGTCTTCAAAATTTAGTTGCTTTTATGTAATGGAAATGAATGGAAACGAAAGCTTATGATTTTGTTAGCAAAAGAGTAAGATACAAAGAGTGGATAAATAAAAGAATTAAGAAGGACGAAAGTAACAAATTCGAAAAGAGTATTACGACCCCATCAAAATAGATGGACAGAACAGTCAGAAATTCCATGTTTACAAAAAATACATTGATTATGGTTTGTATTTTAAAGTCGCCGTGTCTTCTACTGATTTAAAAATTACTCTTTGAAATGTCATTAATCAAGCTTTTAAACTTCAGCGGGGTCTCTAGAGATTACCCGCCTGACATTTTCTTCAGGTTTTCTACTGTCTTGTTTGCCAAATCTTTAGAATTATACATGACTCTAACTAATTTTAAAACTTTTAATCATGTAGTTGAAAGACTTATTAAAGATTGGGCTCGTAATTAATAATATTCACTTACCATTGTGGTTGCATTTTTGCATTTGTCTGAACCAGCAAAAATGTTTAGCTCCGTTGAATTATCTGGTAGTGGACATTGGTCAATGTCAACTCGTCGTAAGTCTATATCAATTCCGCTGGTACCCCTGTAACAAAAATGATGTAATTAGAATTATTATATTCCAGCTAATTAATTTGAAAATACAAATTTCAGTTTTAGGCAGATAAAGACTTTCTAATTATAAATGAATTTTTTAAAATAATTAATCATTTTTTAACTACTACTAACAATGGAAAATATGATTTGTAAAGAACGATGTAGGATGTAAGACGCAACGTTTTGAAAATACTTAATTACATAATACACAAAGGTTGCCTACGTTGAAAAATTTTAAGGTTGAACATGTCTTTAGTATGATTACTTTTGGCGTAATCAAATGTTCACGCTTTCACTCAACCTTTAAAGATATTCGCATTAATATTCCTGAGTTTACAAGAAGGATTTAACGGGATTTGGAAAGGGTTTATTATTCCCACGTCTCCTTTACTCACTAGCAGAAAGGGACCAAAGCTTTCACTAGTCTAATCTATGCATAACTCATTCTCTCCGTATTCACGCTTCTTTAATTCTAAGAAAATGAATCAGAAAATAAAAAAGAGTAGGCAATATTATTATTAGTAGAACTAAATGTATAATATGAAACATGTACAATGTACATATTTTTTAAAACCAGCCGAAAGAAAGATCAGTTGAGAATTCAAGTTTTGACAAAGTAAACAGATTTTTTGTTATACTAGTTCAAGCGTAAACTGTCTGTTAAGGCATTAAAATTCATTAGCAGTGAATATTTGCTTTTAATTTCAGTTTGCTTTTCATCTAAAAGACAGAAAAAATTGGTTAAGCTATATTGTGCTTAAAAATAGCAACTTTCTTGGCATGTTTAAGCAACAGTGATGGACATTGTATGAAATGAAACAAGGAAATTAATATATGGTAAATCATCCTTAAAGCATATTGAAATACCTTCTGATGTTTGTTTTACTCTTAAGCGTGAAATTAAAACCAAGCTTTTCTTACAATTTCCTGATTTTAATTCCATTCTTTTTATAAAACAACACAAAAACAACACCCACTTCTCCCTTGAAAATTAAAAACAAAATTAGACTTTAAAACACTTTTGACTTTAGTTCTTTGTGCCTTTGCGAAGATTCAAGGAAATTGTAACATAAGCAGCACTCTTCTTTTCTTTCCCTATTGTATTATCAAGTAACATAAAGCTTGTTGACGTGACTTAATGTATATTACTCCAAGCTTGGTTATACATTAGAAACATGAGTCAAAATGAAACGAGAGTATTAGTTTGTATGATTTATATGTAAATTTTATTTTGCGTATCTGGCACACTGTGATTAGCCAGGTTATATGCAACATAAATAAACAAAATGATAGGAAGCACCGACAGACGAAGAAGAACCGAAAGTAACCGTTACTTTCTCTTCCGCTTTCATTACAAACAAAGGCTAAGACCGCCTCTCAAGTCAGTCTCATCATCCCCATTGCATCATTCTTCGGTGATCTTTTCGCCAAGTCAAATATAATAAATCAAACTGAGCTGCAAGAAAATTACCATCCTTAATCCCAGAGGCTGAAAGTACACCTCGTTGACTAGTAGTAAATGGAAATGGAAGCCAAACATACGGTGAATGAAATCCCGAATGAGGGAAGAGCTTTTTACTTTATTTTTAAACAAGTTTTTATACGAAAATTTTGATCCCTCCAAATTTTTTCATCAGAAAAAAGCTAAAATGTAATCCAGGTAGACGAAGGTAAATACGCTTTGGAAACTAAAGCTACTTCTTACATTGTTAAGATTTTCTAATAAATTTCTAAAAGGCACGGATGCAGGGATGATAGAAGCAGCATTAAAAATCCTTATTACACGTTCTGAATTTAGCTCCCTGTCAACTGTAGCATTAAGGCAGCAACTCTCTAATCAGTAAAGCTGGGAAAATAAACTATTAGAGACGTTTGCACCTTGTATTACGTTTTGCGAATATTGATTATATTATACTCAACTCCTCATATCTAAAGCTAAAAACCTTTTTTCAAATCGTCTTTATTCTTATTACAGAATTTTGATCATAATTTTTAAAGCAGCGTTTCACCAAAAATACAGTGGATTTTTATCGATATTTAGGTAGACTAACTTATAAATTGTAAATGTTTGCAAGCACCGTTCTTCGATACTTGCCGTAAACTATGCTGTAGACTCCAAACCCAATTTTTTAGGCTAATACACAAGATACTAAAATATACCATTTAAGCTGATCAAAATGTACATTGTTCCTAACTGCAATATAAAAAGGGGTAAATTTTATAAACAATATACAGAAAGCAAACGATGATTGTCGAATATACAAATTTACTTATTTGACTAATTAATTCGTTTTAGTATTTAAGTAGTTTTTAAGTGCTACTTCTAACATTAACGTAGTAGTAGTAGTAGTGAATTTCAATTAACAACAATATCTGAATAAAAATAAATAAAGCTCTTACAGCAAATTAACTGTCCTTTAGCGTCAACCTACTCCTACAACTATGTGTTACAAAATTAGAAATCTCGCGCATGATATCAATTTCAACCAAAGCACTATAATTTCATGATATTGCTTTAATGATTAAACAGATTAGCCAAGGTTAAAATATCTTGTCTGTTGAAATTGCAGGCGGCTAATACAAAATGCAAAGTTAAAAGAATTAGAAAGTAACGTAGCCAGCCATTTGTTCTTTCACTTAAAAAGCAAATTAGATAAAAAGACTGAAAAGGTGACATTTACTGTTATTACAAAACAGGAACTTGTTTCGCACTGCGACAAAATTTGTAAAACCCTTCCCGTCACTTTAACTCTTTAACAATGAGTTTTAGGGTAATCTGAGTTTTAATCCTGTAAGTTTGAACAAAGCTATTATAATTGCTTTTCAATGTTTTATCCAACTATCCTATGTTCAGTACTAAAGTAATATGTCTATAAATTAAAATAGGAGTACTAAAATCCTGTAAAACAAGCTATGAACAAAAATAGATGTTCTCTTTGACACTGCAGCCATTATGCGTCTGTGGCAAAATTTGGATGAAATTCAAGTGTTGACTAAAATAAACAGAAAAAGCGTTAAAAATGTAGTTTTTAAACAAGCCTGGTATTTCTCTATTAAATTTAGATGCCCTTTGGCTCAACAACTTAAGAGAATTCGTTTAAGTTGGTAATTTTATATTCCTACATATTTTTAAACGCACATAAATTAACATTTCAGTTATTAAATCATAAAATTTGCATTGAAAAATTCAATGTCACAAGCAAAGTTGTTATGATTAACGCCTTGGCTTTAACTCCATTGTTCAGTAGAAAATTCAATAATATCACACCAACCGAGCAACTAAAAAAGTTTCAACAAAATAAGATGTTTTATAGAGTAAAATAAAATGTATATCAGCACACTTAAGCAACTATTTGATTTACGAACTTCCATCCATGAAACTCTCTTTTGGAATTTTATCTTTATGAGACTTTCGATACCGCTAGGCTGGCTGGAAGTTAAGTACCTTTGTGGAGCATGCAATAAAATTATTCCCATATGTTTTAAATTTTTCGCCCCCACTCCTTTAACATCAGACTAATGCATTTTCTTTTGTTGCCATTATCTATTTTACAGCATATTTCAAAAAGTATTCGAGCATTCATCATTTTAGATGGTAAGCAGTACTATTAGACAAAAAAGGCCATGGGCCTGTGGTGGAATATGAAATGCCAGTGGGGTGAAGGGCAAATGTATCAGCTTCCATGATAAAAGTTTTTTGTGATAAATAGTTCACATAATATGTATAGATTAAAATGTGTTGCAGCATAGGATAATAGATATACTCACTTGAAATGGTAGGTTTTGGTGAAATTGTTGTATCCAAAAAATGGTACGGTGTATGTTATCATCCAAATGTTTGCTCCTCCACAATCAAAGTATGGCTTGCTCCACTTTCCATCCTCATAAGTAACATTGAGAACTTCGTCTGGGATGGGATCGGTCATTGCAGTCTCATTGATCCGAAATTGGTGAAACCCTATAAACATCAAAAATAAATTTGAAAATGAGCTTTCATACGACATAACTTTTCCGCACATCCATTATAACAAATGATTCTAAGAAGACCAAGTTGGGCACTACACAAAAAGCGAAACCAAAAACAACCTCCAACGGAGCATACTAGCCGTCCAATGCAATACATCCAAAGACTATCAAAATAAAAATCTGTTTCAAAGCATGGTACGTACAATGCGCTTTTTATTAAATATTTATATTTAGCCCCGAAAAAAATTCCAGTTTATAGCAAACTATTTATTAGCAAGCCAGTTTTTCATTTTCTACTAGGAATTCTGGTTGACAGATCAGACAGAAGCTGAGAATTTCAGAGCCACAGCCAACGCAGTCTTGAATGAATCTAGTCTGTATATTGCACCACATGACAGTAGTTGTAGTCATAAATCATTCCATATTCGCAGAATACAAGAATTATATGAAAAGCAGGAAGAAAACGGCCATTTAGCAAACAGCAGGAAACAATAGGAAGAGGGACAGTCTGTTCTAAAATGTCTCATGAATGGGTAAGTAAGTAGTTTCTTTTCATGTGAATAATGTTTAATATTTCAAGCCAATTTTGTTCACATAATGCGTTCAACTTAACTACCTTCCAACATGTTTCATTTTACAGAGAAATTTTTCAGTCTGTAACGCTACTCTTTTTACCTAGAAAAAGGTAGTTTGCCAAGTTTGCTCAAGGGCATTTGACATCGTTCCTGTTCATCAGTGCACGGTACCGTTAAAGATGTATCAATATACTCGTTACATGATTGTTTGTTTCGGCTGAAAGAAACAAACTTTGGCAAACATATTACGAAATGATACCAAGTACAGAACTGAACTGACATCAAAAGGAAAACAATAAAAGATTATCAAGGGTAAAAAATTACTTATGCATGTATGTCTGTGTGCCATAGACGCATAATTTAAATTTTATGTATACTAAGAGACATATCATACTTAAATTTTCTCTCATTTCTTCCATTTTCATCATCCAAAACTGAATTGAGGATGACAAACTAACACAAATCAAAAGCAAATTTATAATGCATGATAGAAAATTGTTTTGGCTCGCACTCAGACGTACCCTAACAAAATGATTTTTGAAAAGAAAACGGGATGTATTCCACATGAACAGTGTAGTAGAGTAGGTTAGGCTCTAATTTTTAATAAAAAACCTTTCAAGACGAATTTGTTTTCTTTGGTGTCATACTTGTCTCGCTAAATAGTCTCTGCAACGCAAGGGTTATCAATATGAAACTTGGAAGAGATAGTACGACTATCAGGTATTTAAAATAAGCATTTGAGAAGGGGCTTTACTTCTCGTGATCAAATCAAATGTAACTCGAGCTAGTCAATCAATCATTCAATAAATGCCGGTATTGAGAAACTGAAAATATTTTTATAAAGACGAAGAGAGGAAATGATGCCAACAAAACTCAACAACTTGATTTGTTGCTGAAGTTGCTATACATCTATACGTATTTTACGAGCACTACTTAAAGTTTTATCCATTTGGAAGTCGAGCCAAGGTGGAATAGTAATACCCGTCATAATGAATAAATGACTTTGAACCGTAACTGCCAAATGTTCTCCTCGTGATTGCCAATAAGGATAGAAACTCTATGAAAGCAGTCAGACAGATATATAAACTGATAACGTCTTTCAAGACATGTCGAAAACTTCCAACGCAACGTGTTCTTAGGGTTGTTTGCAACCAATTTACGATGAGATACGAGTCGCTGACACCCACTCTGAGTATCAGGTTACTTTCACCGTTACTGCTTTCATTTTAGCATCTGTGATTGCTATCGTTCGACCCCACACACGCACTTTTATCTGCTATCTAACGAAACTTGTAATTCTGGTGCTGTGGATGATCGGTTTATTTTTAATTTAAGAAGTAGGGTAAAATTGGAGTATACGATTGACAGCAAAAAGTAATATGGATAGACAATAATTTTTTAAGAAAAACAATGATAAAACAAAAACTTATCGTGCTCATCAAGGTTGGAAATTGCTCCAAACTAATTAATAAAATTGCAATAACCATTTGACATTTCTATTTTTTAAATTCAACTCTCACTCAGTTTGAACATGCAAATTGTATATTAAAATTTTTGAGAAAGATTTGCCAATCAATAAAAATGGCTATAATGCTGGTTTTGAAGTCCCTCAATAATGCTATTCTATCTCACTCGTGAAATCCGCTTTCAAATGCTTATTGATGGATGATACAAGATTGTGATAGTAGAAACTATGTATCTAACCAGTACATTTGGTAAAATTTGACTATAACAAGGATAAACATTGGCGTTTTCCCTTTTTAAGCTCCTTTTCTATAAAAGACAGCTTTATTTTTCACAGAAAAACGAATAATACTTTCCAAAATACTACAATTCATGCACGTACACCAGCCCTTTAAATACTTGCTAAAAAGGAAAAGTACCTTTTATAAACTACAAAACCTATCGGTCACACAGTTTACCCTTCTAAAAGAAAAATTATGATGCAATGAACTACTGAATAATAAAATAAAATTTAACAATTTAAAAAATTGTAAACTTGTTATTGTCATTATTACTGACATTAAGATTCTTTCTGAGTTCTGGGTTCTCAATTACTAGTAAATCCCTTTCTATTCTAAAAATATCCATTTTTTGTACCAAGAGCGTCCAATTAAATATAACCTTTATAACCTTATTTTTATTTTTTATAACCTTTTACAGAACCCCGTAAATAAATAAATCTATAATTTCCATAAATATCTATTCGCTTCACAATCTCATTGCTGCTACGTTGAAAACAAACCCTAATTAGCATAACTAGTGGATCTCAATGGCCTTGCCAAAACAGTATTATTAAACGATGTGCAATATTATTTTGCAATAGGAATAAAAATGTTATACATTTGAAATGGAACAAAGGAACACCGATTTTTCAACTTTCACTTACTAATGTGTATAAAACAATTAATGATTAGTACATCAATATTTGAAAGTGCATAAAAGCAAAATGATTAGCGTCACGTACTGAAAGAGAAAACTACAGATAACAATTACATCGTTTATCAGTTTCATTGCTTATGTTGCCAACTGCTAACTTTCACCAGGTAATTTAACTGAAAATAGCTCAATTATCGAGGCAGGTGCCACTTTTATGTTCTGCTATAAATAATAAATTTCTTTTTGACTTTGCATGTCCATATCCTTACAAGCGTGTGCAATTTCACGGAAGTTAATGAGACAATTATATTACCACATCCGGAAATACTTAACTCTTTTATTTCAATGAATGTAAGTACGTAATTATAAAGACTGACAAAATATAAAAACTGAAATTGCAAAAAAATAATTTGTCAATAGCACAATAAGGTTCTCAAATAACGGTACTTTGTTCAAAGTTTAAGCCATATATATAATTTATGAAGAATTATTTTTTAAATCATATTTTCACTGGGAAAACAAAGGAACATAAAGACATAGTATTATACTACAGTTGCATAAAATAAACTCATTTTTCACGTGTTTCAACCTGAGAACCTATTGTGATGATAATACAGAGAATAAAAACTAAAGAGTACGTTGTCGACTACACAAACGAGATGAAACAAAGGCACTCCTTCAAATCTTTAGCATAATGTAGAAAGAGCTTACGAATATATAAGAGAAAGTTGTATAACTGCTGTCTACAAAGTACTTCAAAATATTTTATGCTGACCTCATCATCATTCCTACCATTTTCAGAACAAAGCCTTATAAAATTATAATCTCAAAATACGAAAAATGCATTTTCATCAGTTTTGCCTCAAACAAATATTTTGTAGTCCTCCATTTAAAAATAGTCTGTTATAATGACGTGTTGTTTTCGGATATAATATATTTGCAAAAAAAGCATCAACCGCTTAAAGATATTGCTGGGATTTATATTTTGTAATTACGTATGCTATATTTGACTTATTTTTTAATATTATGCATTAAACGATACAAAATTGCTCCTTAATTCCAAGTTTTTAAAGAAATTGAGAATGTGTTGAAGCAGAACAGAAAGAGTAGAGATTATTGTAGTTTCATGCTCGTCACCTCTTTACTTTCATAAGTTTTAAATGAGATTCTAAAATGTGATAAAGGAGATTACTACCCGCATAGAAAGCAGATTTTTGTTGAAGGTTAAAGCAAAGAGAAAGGAAAAGAAGAGGGTTTCACGGCCCTTTTATTACTATAACTTCCATTATTACACTTTACGTTTTTGCATTAAATGAAGAAAGAGAGTATTATTACACTGTCTCATGTAATCAGGACAAAGCACTGCTAGTGTTTGTTGTGATGTTGTTACAACAATAATAATAAGTAAGACTACTGGGGTGATAGTAAGCGGTGTAAACAGGACAATTTCTACGAACTAAAGTAAGAGTCACACAGCACCATCATCATTATATACACGTCAACTACAGGGTACAGGATAAAAATTGAGAAGAAAGGAGTGGAAAGACACCAAAGGTAATTTTATTTAAGGACATTTAGCAATGAAAACAAGATCTCCAGGGATTATGTCTTAATGAAATGAGAAATAAAACTTGGAAACTACATTATATTAGAAGAAATGGAGGATCTGCTCAATATTACTTGCTGGAGAAATCCCTCTTTTGAGTAAACATGAAATTGCAATTTTGATGCTTCACTTAAAAACCCCACTTGTAATTTTGCCTTTCAGTTACAAGTTTCAAATCTGCTGATTTTTTAAGAAAATAAATTCGGTAAACCCAATATACCCGCAAAATGATTGCGGTATCATTACTTTTAATTAAAATTAAATTTGGTATAATTCTTTTAAAAATTGAAAGATAAAAAATAAAATATCTCTAAATATCTAAATATCAAGTATCAGCTTGGAGCAGTTGATAGTTGAATT
>JAANSO010004055.1:0-10519 GCA_036507315.1 Lepidocyrtus fimetarius | reverse complement strand
AGAGCAGAGCAAGGAGGAAACTAACTAACTTTCTCAGAGATTATTTAGTTTTAAAGCCGGAAAGAAAGGCTTGAGTGAAATGAACCTATCAATATTAAAGGAACAACGAGTAGTCTAGCTGGGTGCTAGACTACTCGCTATTTCAATCTATCTCTAGTTTTGCAAAAAGGAAGCAACCAAAATCATAATGAGCAAATATTTTTGGAAAATCGATTTACGAATATAATCTTTAAATAACAAGTTTATATTTTCATAGCCTATATAGCTAGTTTTCCATCATTGAATGTAGTGTAGCAGTGTATAATTTGGAAAAAAGACTTCATTGGCACAAAATATTTTACAAAACAAGAAGTTGTCAACTTCGCGAAAAATAAATAAAAAAAGATTTTTAATAGAATGGCAGAATGAAGTTTTTTGAAAAGTTACTTGATAGCTTTTACAATAAAATTTTTAATGTGAGCGCCAAAGCTGAATAAATCTACGGGGTTTGTAAAAAGACAAGAAAAAGGTACAAATTCTCTGGAAAACATTAAAATTACAACATCAAACAAAATTTAAGAAGAAATGCAAAAAGGATAGAAATATTTGGTTTGAAATATAACAATAATGGTGTGAATTCCAATTTGACAAACGATTAAAGCAGAATTTTATAGTTCAACTAAATGCGCATTTAGAGAGCTTTCATAAAGTAAATCACTAAGTTAACATGTTCGATCTCTAATTTTCCAGTCGTTTTTTTGGTATTCGTTTTGATAAGTGTCATAAAAAATTGAACAAGAGAACAAGCATAGGTAAAAGGTTGTCTAATCTATTTCTTGAGCGCGGCTTTTTATTAAGAACCTTTTTAGAAAATAGTTTCCAAAATGAAATAAGTACAATCCTTTTGACAGTCGATGACACTGCTGCTGTTACATTTGCAGATAATATTAAGCTTGCAGAAACCCAGAGTAAACTTTTGTATCAAGAATGTTTTGTGAATGAAAGGCTGTTATTTACTTAATTTGCAAAGATCTACTTATGTTCATCTCCTTCGTGGATCTAACAATGTACAATTCTTGTAGTTTGTAAGTTCTTTCAAGAAAGAAACTTTATTCTAAAGAAGTATTCCCCTGTCTTCCTATTAACTAATGTACGCACCATATGCTTCACAAATATGCATATTAGGAAATAACTGAACTTTGAAGTATGTCTCAAAAGCTGGAGGGACAACTCCACTGAATTAGTATATGTTTAGAAAACCTTGCAAATTCCAAGAATAGAATTCAACTTTAAAGGAAAACTTTTGTGAATCTTTTAGTTTCCTTAAAACCTTTTCTATATTGCTGCTCTAGGATACATCTTTCTCCATAAACAGACAGTTTTTTTTGGCTTTTTCTTGTTGGCATTTTCAAGCAGTTAGTTTTAGAAAGGTTAAGAAAACTTTTTGCATAATATCTTGCTAATCATTAAATAGAAAGTTTTAATAGAAAAGAGTATAATGAACTAACCTTTTCTTTTCTTTCACATTTTTGTTGCTACAGTTGAAGTAGAAGCTAAAAGTAGTAAAGCAAAACCATTTGCATTCTCACAGAATGAATTCTTTTGCCCAGTCAACAACTTTTCGTTTACTATTTATTCAAAATGCTGATTCTTAAGAGGGCTCGTTAACACAATTTAATGAGCCTTAACTTTAAACAGACAAAGGCTTGAAACGACCAAAAGTAAATGGGAAATGAATTAATGGCAATGTTTTATGCAAATATTTTTATTTTTCTTTCATATATTTTATTTTTGATTCTTTTAGGAAGGACAAATGGTTGGAATAGAGTTATTTAACAAAAACTACCAACAATATTTTCATGCAAATGCTAAATATTATAAAATGTCATCTATAAATGAAACGTCCCTGCAATAAACACACAATTACTAGTTTTTGAAAGAACCCAAAATGATATTACCTGTTCATATTGGAGAAAGAAAAACGAGGAAATCAAGCAATAAAATAAATATTATTCTGGAAATTTTATGGCCATTTCATTTCATACATCTTTTTACTTTCTCCCAGTTACTCTGTCGTTTATCGGTCTGCATTGCAGAAAGCTTTGTAGAAAAGACGTTATATCAACAGCATAGCATGATCAAAAAGAAGCCTACTAGATGTTATATTAGTTTTTATTATTATTCCTTTGAAAGGAAAAAGAAAAAAGGAACAAGGTGAATTGGAATATAACTTTTAAGGAAACCGGGAAATTGTCAATGAGCAGTGAGCCATTTTATGTAGAGCATTGGCACTGTACAGTTAGTTCTACTTTGAGAAATATGGCATTGAGTTTTTAATATTCCAGCAGCTAAAGTCTGTCTTCTGTTCAAGGTAATAGGCAATACGGATAATATATGAGATGGGCTTCAAATGGAAACTCTAAATATGTATGCCCTTTCAACATGCAACGCTTAAATTGCCCCTATTTGATATCATTCATATTGTGAAATAGCTAAAATTTCAAATGTTTTCATAGTTAAGCAGCTATAGCAGTAACTAGACGTAATAGCATTTCTTGTAAGAAATTCTACCTTTCTTGGAAGAGTTGAATCTACTGGAAAATTGTACGGATGCATCAATTTCATTTCAATAGAAAAGTTGTAGCTTTGAAAGTTAGCAAAACGAGGTAGAATAGAACTGTGAACGGATAGACAATCTTAGGAAATTGACATCTTTAGCAATATCGTTTACACCTGAGCCCATTGTCATATTTCAAAGAGTTTTTTCTCAAGATATATAAAGAAACTCATATCCAAAAGAAAAACATTATTACCGGTAATAACTCTTTTCACAGAAAAATAGACATGTAAACTGAAAATTTATTTATGGTTTGATAAAGGTGTCTGCTCACCCGTTCTTAAATAATTGTAATTGTTATGAAAACTTTCAAAATTTAGCAAATAAATGAAGTAATACATTTTCTGCTTGGCTGTGGTAATCGCTGACCCATTTAAAATTTTACCAGTACCGGAAATCACAACTGACAAGATTGATCTAAAATCAATTGTACAAACCTGTGTCAAACACGTGAATGGTACATTTGTAATAATACAATTTTAATTTGACTTTTGAATTTGATATGACCTTTCACAACTTGAACATCATTAGTGCTTGATGTCAACTGGAAACGATTTTGTATTTTTAAATCAGAGCTTTTCACAGTATTATCAGCAGAATTGATACAACCAATCATTTTAAATTACATGTTTGGTTAAGATGAATAATAAACCATGATTGATGTTTAAATAGAGCAGAAATAACATTTAGAAATTTATTTTGGGACTGGCTGTTTAAAGAAAGCTAGTTGGAAAAACCTTGCAATTTTTGTTTAAATAAAAATTCCAGCCTTCAATTATAAATAAGATCAGATCAATTCAGTCACTTACTTGCATTTAATTGCTAATTACAATTTGACTAGCTGTTTTCTAAAGTGAAAATAATGGGCTCCAGTTTGCACTCTTTCCATTTTCTTAAATTAAACAAGTTATTTCACTCCCAGAGATGTTTTGCAGTTAATTTTAAATTAAGCAGTTTTTAATCTAATAAAACTAAAGTGTATTTTCCCATTTACAGAATACATTAGTGCGAAATGGCAGTGAATGAGCCATTTGTCGTCTGCTGTTTTTCTGATTACATCAACTGTTTATGAATATGAGGTTTTCTATTTGCAAAGTTTCTTTACCTCGTTTCATTTCCATGCAAAATAATAGTGTAACAGTTCTTTTTCCATTTTGGAAACGGTTTGCAAGAAAATAATGTTTTTCATTTACCGTTAGTGTACAATAAAGTAAATGTACAATGGAATAATTAAATTTAAATATGTTTGCCAAAACGAAACAACTGTTTGTTAAAAATTAAAACAAGAGAAAAATGAAATGAGTTGCAAAAGTTTGGCTATCAAATTTATCTATGATAAGCGCTAAAGTGGAGAAAGCTTGTGAAAAAATTATTAATGAAACATTTGGATTTTTATGATTATCTTTTAGAATTAAGTGTTTTAAAAATTTGTTGCATTTTTATACATTGGGTAGTTCCGGTACAGTTCTTTATGTTTACCAGAATGAAAATAAGATGTATGCTTTTGTTCATCACAATTCAATGAAATCTAGTCAAAGTATCTAAATTAATTTAGAATTGATAAAAGTAACGAATAAAAATAAAGCGCTAAAGTATAAGAAAAGGATTGAAATAAATATCAAAGAAAGCTTACGGTACAATCCATTGCAGAGTTTTATTCATTATTTACGTACAAACACTATTTCATTTTATTCGTGCATATACAAGAGGTTTTTACCCAACGGACACTCACATCCATATATTACCACAAAATCAAAATTTACAGACACATTCATCACTTTTAAATAGAATTTGTTCTCGTGCTTTGCCATCTTCGTGCCAATTTCGTAGAAATTGCACTATTACAGCTTTATATCATTTTATACTTTTTTACTCTGGACTAGCTTGACTGCTACTTAATTTACACTTTCCCATTTCTTTCAAATTAGCAGAAACTTTGAGTCCAACTTTGGATGAAACTAGTTCAAAACAAAGTAACATCAATTAATCCTAATTTAAGTTTTCTTCAGAAAAACTCTCTAAGGGAATTTTGGTAGTAGTTCTTGGAATTTGGAATGTAACCGAGAAAGTCTTTTAATGCAAAATCAAAGGCTGCTACAACGACAACGGCTAACAAGGAAAGTAACACAAACTCGCCTTTTGGTTTTAATGTTTAATGTAATTGTATCTCCGTTAATAGTAAAAAAAAGTTCAAAGTAAATTGGCAAATGGCTAGGATCTGTGCTAATACGTATTTCATTGCTTTTACTTACAAAAGATTGAATGGGTAAATATTACATAAGATTTCCAGAAATAGGGATAAATATTCCAGACAGTCAGGCAAACTTGCTATAGGCACTCTCTGATGCTGTTTGCCTTGCTTTTATGCTTTCCAAAATGGAAAAAAACTTTTCATTCATTACTGTCCGTCAATTCCTTCTCTATTCAACCAAATAGGACTGAAAGAATGTTTAGAAAGAATTTTGTCGTCATTATGACATTTAATTAATAACTGTTATTATATAAGTAAAGCTTTTTTAAATTTCTTGAAAATATATCAAATTTTTCTACAAATTTAAAAAGCATTTACATTTTTACAATCAATATTGAAGTAGGATGAAACTTTACGTAATTCAAAAAACTATGTTACGTCAGTGTTTTCCGTGTCAGAGGTTTCTCGTGTGGAATTAGTAAAGTTGGAATGCAAAAAAGTTTTGAAAGCCCAACAAAAATATTCGCCAAATAAACGTAATTTTCTTCATTTCTCATGAATTTCTAATATCGTTTTGATTGGATTCTCAAGTAGTCGTCAGAAACTCATACAAAATGTTTCCCATCCCATTCCACCCTTTACTTTTTCCTTTTTGGCTGGAATTACATTTGATTTTCTTTCTGTTATTGGACCGTTTGATGGTAATGATGATGATGAAAAAAGAAAGAAGATGCTGACGACTGACGACTGAGAGACGGGGACAAGGGAAAACGTCGAAATTATATGGATTCACAAAGTCGGAAACCACAGGCAATTTTCACATTTCCTTTTCATCCGTTTAACCAACGCCATCATCATCATAGAGATTGTCTCAGTCCTTGCCAGACTAACCCATCATGATCGACACATACACACACAGCTATTCCTTCAAACCAACCAAACTTTCAACCAACAAACCCTTCTCATTCTACAAATATTTAAGTGATGTTGGTAATGACGGTTCTGTGGCTGAACGGTATACTTATACGACAGTAGCGGTTTTTCTTGTCGAGAATGGCAATATGGAAGCGAAATGCCCACCTCTATCACCACCATTACCAAGAAAAAAACTCTCGTTTTTACTCTTTCCATATTCTTCTTTTTCTTTTATTTACCAGTCTTTATTTCATCTTCCTTTTATTTCTGTCAGCCTTTGCCTCCAGCAACATGATTCCACAAGTATGATGATGAAAGCTAAGATCGATCCAAATTCATACATGCATTATGTACACATTACAATATGTGTAAAGCACAAACAACTTCAATTTGCTTGCTTTTTGTAAAGGAAGAAAACACTAAGGAAAAGCTAGTTCCTTACTTACTTTTAACTTTTCTGTGAGTAGAAGAAGGAGGGAGAAGGTAGTCTAATATAAATGTTACTTTTGTAGCATCTTATCATCATCAAAATCTTTTCACATTGCGATGTCCTACCAACATCTTCCTTCTTACCTAAAGAAATTGAAATTCTGGGAAAAGGAGAAGAAAATAATATTTGAAAACCACGTCGTAAAATTTAATAACAGAGTCCTTTCAACTTTATTTTTCTCTGCTACTTCTGCTCCTCCTGACTACACAACCCGTGTTACTTTCATTTTCTTCATTTTCTCCTTTTCTTTCTACCTTTTTGCTTTTCTCTAGCAAACTCTAATACGATCATTTGAAAAGCATTCTTTAATGTTACTTTTGGTAACATTTTTCTGCTTGGAGCTTCTCTCTCTTGGTTTTGCTTAATGTTTGCTTGAACAATAGAGATTGCTGACAAAATGAAAGCAATGAGCTTTTTCTTTGGTCATGCTATCATTATGACACATGGTTACAGCAGGAGAACATTTATGATATGGAAAAGGAAAAAGAGAAGGAGTAAAGCCTTCTTTCTTCTTTCTCTAGTAAAAGTCAGCAGAAAATATCCCGAGATGAAATATGCCATAAAGGAGTTTTTCTTTGGTGGTGAGGTTAGTGCCCAAAGGGTTTCTCCTTCAAACCAAAGAATGAAAGAAGATGAGAGAATAGGCAACCACCCACGACGGAACAATTAAATTGTTGTATGACTTCCTCTAGGAAGTAGTTCAATAGTGGTGCTGGTCCTGGTTCTGTTATAACAACTTTTACATAACCCCTCATAAAAGATTTTTTATTGTATGTTGTAAACTACTAATAAGGTTGTGACTTTTTTATTACAAAAATATGCTCATTCATTCACCTATCAACCTACCTACCCACAAAATAAATGGAGTTTTTGCAACTCAAATTGTTTATTTTTTAGTTTCCTCTGCCTTATGACATGCCATAAGGAAATCCCAATCCTACTTTTGCAATCTTTCTTGCTGCTCATCAAAACACTCAACAGAAACAATGAAGAAACCTTCTATGGCATAAGAGGGAATAACAATCAGTGGTGGCAGGTTTAGTTAAGCCATCACCTCAATCCAAAGCCGTTAGTCAAGACCTTTCCCAAGAAATGCATTTTTTATGATTTTCACAACATCTTGTTAAAGAAGAAACAAAGCGGACGTGTTTTTTCAATCTTAAATGCATTTTACAGGTCATATTATTTGCTCGTTTCTTTCCTTTAATGTTACGAGATCACAAAAGCCTATGGGGGAAATTTACAACAAACTGTATAGATGGTTGTGTAAAAGATTGCAAAACTTTTTTATGTATTTTTTCCTCAAGGATACATTAATCTACAAATTACGGTTACTTTCCTTTTCTTTGAAGGAGGTTAGATAAGTTTATGACATCTGTAGTAGATCAAAAAAGAAACTGAAACCTTACGCGATAAAAAATGTCATAAAATTGCGTCATTTCATGGTTTCCTTGTACCTTACACAATATAATACTGCCTATTTGCAGCTCATGTAGTTGTTAAAGTCATTCCACTCTTGTATACAGGATTTATGCAATTTTTTTTCTACATGATCAATATCCCAATTTATTGGAACCTTACGTATATTGCGGAAATCGTAATAACAACAAACTGTGTGTTATCAAATTAAAATCTGCAATCCAGACTGAACCGTCAATTAAAAAATATTGATTAGTAGTCCTTCGAAATGCAAGTTTTATATTTATTGATTGCATAACTTTTCCAAACAATGACCTTATAAAGCTTTCATAATTATATGACTTTACAAAAGCAAATCACTAGGTGCCTATATACACGGTAACCTTGTAATGTTTTCCACAGTTCTTTATTGCAATATTCAATAACTTTTGAAACATTCAAAAGGAAACATAATTGGGTCACCAATACTTAATGTGTAGGTCGCCTGACTCTATGGTGGCCTTCAATGACATTCAATTATCCAGACATTTTGTTTGGAAAACATTGCAAAAAAATTTGCATCAATTTTCTTTCCTACAACTTTTTACTTCCTTGTTTATCAACAATCTGTGAATGTGATATTATATATTATAAAGCTTGCTGTCCCAAACTTGTTTCATATTTCACGGTAAACTTGAGCTTGAGCTATTCAGTCATCTGAAAAGATTGCAACCTTTTCTCGCTTGTTTTTGTCATGTTTATAGTTCCAAGTTTGAGGTCCTACTATAATATTATTAGCATTAAAAGTTTACACATTGTGTAATATGCCAGCTATAGCTTTCTCCATAAGTCTACCAGTATCATAAAAAATCTGCTCTTTTTCTTAACTTCCTGGTTATGCTCTGTGAACAACGAGAGCAAACCAAAGAAAAAGAGGAATTCCGCGTGTGTGCCGTTCTAATCCCATTGCTTATGTTCTGTTCATTTTTTCATATCTTTTAAAGCGAACATTTATTCGTTCACTAATACGGTTTTCGTCTGTCTAAACTCACGACACCTCACAGAGTGTCATAATTTTCCGGGAAAATACCATGCAATTGAATGCTAAAAGAGGAAAATGGGTATCATATCCGGATTCTTTCTCTATTCACAAACCAATCCAGACAGATAAAATTATTTTTGTCAGATGTTGAGCTTGGGTCTGAATAAATTTTAACATTGTGATAGCAGAAACGAAGATGCTACACACGCAACTTGCGGCAACCACAATCCTAAAGAAAGTGCACAGTTTCACTCTTTTTTCTTTCTAGCAGTACTATTCTCCAATGAATTATGTCTTCAGAGAGTTGGAGAGATACCGGTTTTCATTTCTTTTTATTTCCTTCTTACTTTAAATTCTCCGTCTATAGATTTGATCTTTCTTTTCATAACTGAACCGTATCGAGAGTATTGGGATTTGTGGGAGGAGACATCTCAGTCTCTCATCGCACCTCCATTACTTACTACTTACAACTTCCACCTTGTCTCTTTGATCCATCAGAGTGCTTTTGTAACAAACTCCGTGTATTTCACAAACTGCCAATAATGATCGTCTTTTTGAATCAGTTGCCATCTTCCTTTTCTCAATCTTTTTTCTTTTTGAATTCCAATATTTATAGAGCTGCTAAAAGGGTTTGGTTGACTCCCTTTTGGATTTCTTTTACCCTTTACTTTCTCTTTTTCTTTTCCCAGTTGTGTTTTCAAATGTCTTTATTCACTTTTGTCTACATTTTATTGTAACGGGATTTATCATAACTCAGCTCATTTCTCTTTTTTCTCACAACGTATTTTTAACTAGTATTTACAAATATACTATTCCAAAGAAATGAAAGTCACACGACGATGCTATCGGAAATAGGATATCATCATCATCATAAAATAGTCCTGGCATATGAAGTAGAAAGCCAGCATTAAAAAATGTGAGGTTTGATTTCAACTCTGGGGACCGATAGAAATTCCTCTGCTGTATTTTTATCTATTTCTAGACATTCTTCTTTGACTAACTTGTACGTTATGTAACTTTCTCTTGGTGTAAAATGTTTTCTTGCATGCTGCTCTTTTATTATTAAGGAATTTAGTGTGCTTATTGATGCAAACAATTCCCATAGATTGAAAGTTATAGACTAAGGTTTTGGTTAAAGTTTTAACGTTTACAGCGTGGACTTTGCTCCCTCAACCTCGAATCAACCAAGCTCCTGTCATTCCTAGTCTTGGTCAAGTATTAAAAGAATATTGTATGGAAAAGAAACGGAGAGAAAGGGCCATTCCCACATATCACTTTTCTTTCCATTCGATTCAACCGATTATTCTCTTATGTATATTTTACAACCATTCCATTACAAAAATCCATGCGAGGATAACAGTACAACTTTGAACAGCGAAACTAGTCTGAGCGATATAATATTATATTGCTTGAGTTCTTTGCTCTTTCCCTATCTTTCTCTGGTCATGTCTGGTCATATATTTAACCACAATTCAGTGCTCTGGATCAAGATTCTATCGTATGCAAAATGAAATGGACGCCTAGAATCTATTTTAAGGCTGGACTAAAAATAGCTCAATGTATCAAGAATTAATCGAATAATTTTTCAACTGCAAACAAACATTTTAGATTACGTCTACATATATGAAATAGTGAAGGGATTTGGAAACCAAAACTAAAATTTACCAACAAAAATGCTGCACTACTGGATTTCTTTTTTGTGTTAGCTACCTAATCAGCGCTTATACAACCTTTGAAGTGTTTTTTATTAACGTCAATGTTGCGTAGTGTTAGTTAAAAAGTTAAAAGATATTTTCAAAAGCAAAGATTTTGAATGCAGTAGCATTGCCTTGTAACGTCTGGTATTAAAATCCAATGATTATTTTGAATGATTCAAGAAAGTGTTTT
>JAANSO010004054.1:0-10521 GCA_036507315.1 Lepidocyrtus fimetarius | reverse complement strand
AAATTTACTGAACACACCAGCAAAGTACGTTCTCCGCAAACCAAAATCAGTCTTTAACTTTCAGGTTCAATCAGTGCGTAAGAGACCATAGAAAGGATTATTTGTTTAAGTTTACGAGTCAAAAAGTCAACTCGTGATAAGTCTATTTCCACATCCGACTTGATTTAACTAGAGTGTTACTCTTCTTCGCTGGTTCATCTCATCATCACTTCTTAGCCACGTATCTTTTGCATGCATATTTTTGTGGTCAGTCGCAGCCGATGGATAGAATTCACTGCACTAGCGACGAGCTTAAGTCATAAATCAAATCCCTTTTAATCCTTTTTACACACTTAAAAATTCACAAGTGTTTCAATATTAAAGTTAATACGGATATATTTATTCTGTCTTTCCACTTCTAATACTTTTAACTGTTTCGACTTGTAAATGTTATTTAGTGATTTTGCTGTTTCATAAAAATGCATGTGCAGTAGTAGCTACCTAACAACATTTTTTAGTCATTGCATTGATTGCGTACAAGTTTTCTCTGCTTCCGAGAGTGGACCTGTGCGAGGTTTAGAAAATTTTGATGCTATATAATATCATAGCTGGATTAGTATTCGAAGCTTAGTCGTCATTCGCAATTCATTATTTATCGTACTCAGCAATTTCAAGGTCTGTCTGCAAATCTTCAACCTGAAGGCATTGCTAGTTGAGGTGCTCAAGTGTTCACATCCAGTTTCACGTCCGACCGACCTTGCAAAAAAATATCACAACTTGTAACAAAATGGCAGGAAAATCCGTTTTTGTGACAGGAGGTAGTTTTTATATAAAAAATCGCAAAATTTTTTAATCAATTATATTTAATACCGATTACCGATATCATATACATTTTGGCTTTTAAATGATAGGTGCTGGCTATATTGGAAGTCATTGCTGCGTTGAATTAATTGAAGCAGGCTACAATGTCATTGCAATCGACAACTTTGCAAATAGGCAAGTAAAATCAACTTGGACTATATAATACAATTTATTTAAGTTTTCTATGCTAAAATTATTTGAATCAATCTTATATAGTGTTGAGGACGACGGCATGGCCACTGCTTTGAAGCGAGTTGAAAAAATTACCGGAAAAACTGTTACTTTCTACAAATGTGACCTATTGGATAAAGAGCGTCTTGCTAAAATATTTAGCCAAGTAAATGACAATTATTTAAATCAGCTTCAGTTACTAGCTTTTGATCTGCAAGGTTGTTGTGAAAATAGTTTGTAAATAAAAATATAAAATGTTGAGTGAGAATGCTTTATGTTTTAGCACAAGATTGACTGTGTCATTCACTTTGCTGCGTTAAAGGCTGTTGGAGAATCAATGCAGCTGCCGCTCCAGTACTATAAAAACAATTTAATTGGAACAATTAACCTTTTAGAGGTAAAATGATGCTCATACGCTTTTCAGTCAATATAGTATTACATCATACATGAATGGGTTGGTTTAAATGGTCTCTTTTTTATTGAAATAGGCAATGCAAGCAGTCAACTGCTATGATCTTGTATTTTCAAGGTAACTTTCCAGTAATTGAATCAATATTCTCTAATAAACCAATTTCGTTCTAAACACCTGTAATTATATTTAGCTCCTGTACCGTATACGGTGACCCAGAAATTCTGCCAATTCCAGAAGGTGACGCAAGTTTATCTTTTTTATAATACAATATGTGTGGTTTAACTAAACTAGTTTCAATTTGTCTTTTTGTTTGCAGAGCATCCAACTGGAAATGTAACAAATGTTTACGGTCGCACGAAATATTTTATCGAGGAAATGCTGAAGGATCTTTCCCGTTCCGATGCAGTATGAGGATTTTTCATAATTAATAGTCAAATGTTAAAACCCTTTGCTAAAATTCGCTTGCTTTTCATTAAAACAGAAATGGAACATTGTCGCACTTCGCTATTTCAATCCTGTTGGTGCTCATCCTTCTGGTCTTATCGGAGAAGATCCAACCAAAGAGGTTCAGAATGTCATGCCGTTCATTGCATCCGTAAGTTTTTTTGTTCTTCTATTAAAGTGTTAGTTTGCAATTTCAGTGTAGTGTTAACAACTTTCCAAAAATCCAGGTTGCTCAAGGGAAAAAGCCACACGTGACAATTTTTGGCAATGATTACAATACACCCGACGGAACTGGGGTAAGGGACTACATCCATATTATGGATCTTGCATCTGGACACGTGGCTGCTCTGAAAAAATTGAAAACAACTGAAAATCTCAGATTCAAGGTAAGACTAACTTTGATACAGGAGAATGCATTTCAAACACTTTCTTATTGTTTTCAATTTTTCATTTAATCCGTTTCTTCCTCAACTTCATGATACACACCCGCCACTTAACAGGTTTACAATATTGGTAGGTTTTCATGCATTTTAAAACCCTTAAAGATTACCAAATGGCCGTTTTGTAATTTTTCCGATATAATATAAAAGGTTTGGGAAGAGGTATTTCTGTACTTGAGTTGGTACGTGAATTTGAAAAGGCAACTGGAACCACTGTGCCAACTGTTCAGTGCGAGAGACGGTTTGGAGATGTGGGTACTCTTATTTGCGGTGCTGAAAGAGCTCTCAAAGAATTAGACTGGAAGCCAAAGTACAAGCTACCCCAAATGTGTAAGCATTTATTGCATGTTTAACGGGACTTTGAATGCTGTCCAGGCTGAACTTTTTGATATTTCAGTAAAAGGGTTTAGCTTAAAAGCACAAATGACCTATTTATTTACATATTTATAAACACAATATCGTTCAAGTTGGCACGATATGAGATAATTCTGACAAAAGTAAATTCCCAGTTTTATGACCTTTAACTCTCCTTGCAAAAACTGAACTATAACATAAATAAGATAGTATTTTTATCAGTGATTTTCAAACATTTATCCATTGTTTGTATGAGTGAACTTGAATTAGTACCAATGACAGAATATTTATTTATAATACGTAGTTTATTATTGCATGATTGATAATGATTAGTGTTTGGGGCATGATGAAACAAACTTTATAATTTATTTATTTATATAGAATTGAGTTGGACTTATTTTTGTTGACGCCTTTACGATTTACGCAGGTATACAATTTAGGAACTGGAAATGCCTATTCAGTGCTGGACCTTATTCGGACTTTTGAAACTGTTTCCCACATGAAGGTACCTTACATCATGAAAGGCAGGCGGGAAGGTGATATTGTATCAATGGTGGCGGACACAAGATATACAACTGCGGAACTTGGATGGACTTCCCAGCACAATTTGCTCCAAATGTGTACGGCGATGTTCCTAACTATTATTTTTTTAAATAAGCCTTATTTATTAGCTGCTAAACTGCCTTTTGCCTTTCGGGTTCTTGGGATGACAGACTTATGCATAGCTTCAATTTCAGCATCAGCAAACACTATTTTAAATAGATTTTCAAATTTTTCAAAATGTGTCAGCCTGGACAGAAAATTAAGGATCTATTGTGCGAATTTATAAAATTGATTTTATCTTTAATTATGATCTTTAAAAATGTAACTGGATTTTACAGGTGAGGATTTCTGGCGCTGGCAAACTATGAACCCGAATGGATATAAGGATTCCAAATCTAATGGAACTGCTTCCGAGGAAATAAATGCTAAAGCTGGCGCCAACTATACAAATGGAAACAATCTAACCAATGGAGAGGAAATCAAGGCAACTAATGGACATTAATGGATTTTAAAAATCGAATTTTTGTTCAATTATGGACGAGTTAAGGTTTAATGATACATTTTACTGTCATACAAAAAGTATTTTTGTGCAAATTTTTTGTTGTAGATTTTAGTTTTATTTTGAAAATGTTTGATATACATGCATATCAAAGTAGAAATTCCAATTCCTTAGGTCATAGGTAAAAAACTATACTGTTAAAAGAATGCATTTATTAATTACGTAACTTTGCAGTTTGGTGCTGGAGTAAGTTCAATGCTTAGAAGTATAATAAATTATATATTTAGGTACTTATAGTTTAGTAAATCAAGTTTGAATTTTATTTTATGCCAGTTGACGTTAGTGAATTTATAATACAATCGCATAAATTTACTTTATATTTTAATGTATCCAGTTTGATTAATACGTATTATTAAGGGGGTTTGAATTTCATTGTATCTAAATGTTTTACGATGTAAAATTAAATTACCTGTTTTTTACAAATGTGGTGAATTTCAGTTTTGCATTTTATTTAGTTAATCATATAGGTATGCAAGATAGAATAAATATAAAATTGACTTCTTGTTCGATTGGAAACAAACAAAAAACTTCAACCCACACGACAGATACTAAAAATCCTTGTTTACTAAAAATAATATATTGTGACGAAAGTGATTGATTGATGGATTAAGGATGAAGTTTTTATCAAATATGCCAGTCAATGAATTTAATTGACATTAATAAATCATAAGGATGACTAAAATTGTGTTAATAAAAGAGAACATAATTTTATTTCGAATCACATGTTTGTCAAACTATTGTAAATGATAACAGAAAATTACCAATTAACCAAATGATCTTATGCATTGAGCATTAAAACTACCTGTACTAAACGTTCATATTTTTAGGCTTGATAAACCCGCACCCAGTCCACTTCCATAGTTGGTTTAGTCCAAGTGTTAATATCCAATGGTGGAAATCTGGAAAAGAAGGTTCCACCGACTCCCACATTCAAAATGAAATTAGTTCGCTCAGTAAATGGAATATTTTCTCCTCGGCAAGGTAGCTTATCTGTGTCACCGTTGAATGTACCATCTGTCAAGGAAACTCCATGAACCCATTCTCTATCATACCACCACTCCATTTTGCTTGGAGTCCATAACACAGCATATTCATGAAAATCCTCGCTCAGGTCAGCAACCGTTTCATTAACGGTACCTGTCAAGAATAATATCATGATTTTTTAAAGTAAATAAGGGATTTTTGATTGTAGTTGTTGGATTATAAATACCTGCTGAAGTCAAAACATTGTAAGCCCTTCCCCAATGTCCTGTTACCTCCAACTTATGTGCTTCTGATGGCTGACCACGGTATTCAGCAATATCAATCTCTTCATAACGGCAAAGGTCAATATCTAACGGGAGCGTCCAAATTGCAGGCCATAAATGATCTCCACGTGGAAATCGAGCTCGAGCTACGTAAGCCCCATAAGCAAAACCAGGTCCTTTTTGGCGAATGCGCCCGGAAGTGTAATTTTTATCGTGCATAATTTCATTCCTTGCAGTTATGATTAAGTTGCCATTTCATTGCTTCTATTGTAGCATTGCAAATTACCAGGTCCAAACTCTGTATTCAATTTTTTCATTTAAATTATTTTCAGCTATTGAAATACATTTATTCGAATTTTTACCCGCTCCATCAAGACTCCTGGTATTCCCATTTGTTTAAATCCAAGCTGGACCCTTCAAAATTATCTTCAAACACAATTTCTCCTTCCCACTCCCATCCGTTTGTCATTAACGACAGTCCCAACACAAAAAATATGTACTTTAGGACCGTCATTTTCTAAGCTTTTTGAACTTAATGAGTGAAATTCAATTCGAATACAATTCAAAGAAAACAAAATCATAAAAATGAGTACAATTTAAAAAGTAAATTTAGAGATTATGCAATTGATGGACGCATATGTAGGCGATTTGCAATACACGTGATAATAATTGAAATTGATTGGCTTTAGTCTGACAAAGCACTTTTGTCAAAACGTTTATTAATCGGTTATCTGATATAATATTGAGAATTATTAGATAAAGTTTTAGTTTTTAAACAATCCACTGGGTTAACAGAGTACTATAGAGTATACAATTATACTATTATGGCAACAAATGCTAAGTCTGGTAAATCCGAACCCAGTCCACCTCCATTTGAGTTGGATTATTCCATGTCTCTGGGTTCATTGCTGGATAACCTGAAAAGTAGGTCCCACCAACGGCCAAACTCAAAACAAAATTTGTTGGTTCAGTGAAGGGTATCGGTTCACCACGACAGGGCCACTTTTTAGAATATCCGTTGAAGGTCCCATCAGTTAATGACACTTCATAATACATTTTATCATCTAGGTACCACTCTATTTTGTCCACTGACCATTTTACAGCAAATTCATGAAAATCCTGGTTAAGTTCAAATGGTGCTACTGAGCTTTTTTCCTGAGAAGTTAGCAGTTCCCAGGATTGTCCCCATAGAGCTGACATTTCCCAAATATTAGACTCTTTATCCTGACCTCTATGTAATGCTATGTCAATTTCTTCGTAGCGACAAATGTCGTCATTTGGTAATAACCGAACTGAAGACAATAAATTATCTCCGTGAGCAAATCTAGCTCTTGCAACGAAAGTTCCATAAGCCAACCCAAATCCTCTTTGGCGTAGTCGTCCTGTGGTGTAATTTCTATCTTGAACAGTTTCCTGATTGGCAATAATTATTAAACTTCCATTTTCAACCAATACATTATGTCTGGAATAGCAATGTAGGTAACGAATTCCATAGTCTGCAAAATTAGTGGTTTATAAGTTAAGGCTCCGATTTTGAGCTAAATTATTGGAGATCTGCAAAATATTACCTACTTCGCATCCTTCTTCGTACTTCCATTTAGAAAAATCAAGTTGTGAATTGTTAAAATCATCTTCGAAAACCACCCTACCTTCCCACCCCACAATTTTGTGTATAAAATGGTTGATATATACTAGCATGAATATACTTTGAAATTTTGATACTTTTAAAATCATTTTCCGATTGTTAATTTTAAGTGGCAAGCTCAGCAATTGGAAATAATTGCTACTTTAGGCTAACTAATACAGTAGATTCTTTTTATAAAAGCAAGATGGATACTGCAAGTATGAAAATGACCATGAAAATAGGTAAATCAAATACAAGTAATCTATATTTTCAGTTCTAGAATATTTCAAATAATCAATGAGGTTCAAACATTTTACTGGATCAGTCAATTATTTATTTATTTTTGGAAGAAGTTCAATAACTGCATATAGTCATCATCAGCTTAAATAACAAATTATTATGATTGTAATCATATTGATACAAAGTACTTAATTATGTACATGATCTAATATATACATTTGTTATTAGTGTGCACATTATCATCATATAATTATTATGGAATATTTGCAATATTTATGAACAACTTAAATAGCTGAACTATATATGGCATTCTGTAACAAATAAAACAAAATATTATGGAGAAGTCCTAGGTATTATATAATCAAATCCTTCAATAAATGTACTAATAATTATCACAAGTGATATAGTATTTGCTCTGATAAAATAAACGATTGCAAGAAAGTCTATTCAAATAATATTGCATTGCTCTTAGGTTGTATAATATGTCTTTGTTGCATTAATAAATAAGCTAACCATGATATAACATTAAAAATAGTAATTATCTCTGAACTAATTTATGAGAATTATGGAACATACTCACTCAACTTCTCAATACATTATATTTAGGAACATAAAGTGTACTTTTCTACATTTTCAGACCCCTTATGCAACCCAACAATTAGAAAAATGCACGCAAGGTCAGGCTTTTTGTTTATGTAAAAGGGCTATGTATTTTTGTCTTACCCCTCAATCCTAAACTGGTATTTGGTAACCCATTACATTTTAACGAAATGTTTTGTTGTTTAGGTTTAGGGCTTTTAAAAAATGGCTACAAACAGTATAAATAATATATATATGTTTTTTTCTAAATTGGTTAAAATATTGGCCCAAAGAATTAAACAGCTTATATAATTTCCTATTTCTAAATATTTATTGTTGCATATTTCGGCTCAAACTTTCTTCTTCTTCCACTGCATTGATTATTTACAAACTCGGAGCATCTACGAGATGCTGCTTCCACATTATCTGGAATACCATCATCTTCAAAGCATGCATTGTCAACTCCTTCGGAGGAAGAGCAGGAGGATGGCAACGGTGTTTCGTCTGTGTCAGGTTCTGTTGCAACGCTGTATTTTTTAGAACTGAGACTAATCTTTCTACTCCTCTTTTACCTCACCCACGTCATTGTACGGGTGATCATAACTTTCCATGTTGCTGCTGTCCTTCCTTTCAATATGTTTTTGTTTAAATTGATGCTGGAAGGCGATTACATCTGCTGTATTAACAATGCTTCCCATTCGGGATGGGGAGTATTTATCCTGAACATTTATACGTTTTAGCTCGTCAGCCATGTTAAACTCAAGTCCGTCTGTCATGGTAGACTTGTGAGTAGAAACGGCAGTTCCTCTGCTTTGGATACTAACGACACTAAGGGGAAGACTTTTTGGGCCGCTGCTGCTATGATGCCGGTGAAGATGCAGTTGGGAGACTGAACTAATATGGCTGGAGTTTCCAACAGAAAGGGAACTTATGAGGCTGGGAGATGTGCTTCTCATCGTGTGACGAGAACTGGCATGGAAAGAATCTGAATGGTCCGAGTGGATCGAACTAGGTTTGCGAGGACCTGTGTTAAACCAAGCCATTCCAAGCAAGCCGAAAAGTAGCATGCAAGTTAATAAAGCCATTCCCCCGATTGATGCCTGATTAGCCATTTCAACCGGAGCAAAAAGTTGTTGTTGGAGTTGATTGGTAAGAACTTCATTTGGCTCAGCCATCTAAGTTTTGTAAAAGTACCAGTTAATAACTTCTTGAGAACAATTTTTTTTAGAATATTTCAACTAACCTCTTCAACCCACATAAACGGAAACAGTGTAGCTCGAACATTCGCAAAAGTTGTCATATCACGATTCGGGTGTACCATCACATTGAATTGTACCCTTTTAGCAGCTCGAAGAATAACTCCAGTTTTCTAATGCAAAAATAAGTTATAGTTCAATTCACTTTGTATTGAAAGGCACAATACATAGCAAATATAGCGAGTTGTAAATATGTCTTTATAGTAATTACCGGCTCAATGTCTATTCTGGTTTCATGCTTATCTCTATCGGGTTTCAATCCTACAATCATGTCTTGATATTTCTGATGGGAATCAAGAAAGTGAGCTCCGGACAACGCGATTGGAGCGTCTGTTTTAGTAAGTTGTAAAAATATAGAGCCTTAAAAACCTTATAATTATGGATAATTATCATCATGACTTCTTTGTATCAATTTTGCAACGAACCATCTCTACATGGAGCCATACTCAGCACCCCTTGTTTAAAGCATTCATTGTTTTTCCCTTTTGGACAGAAACAGAAATCAGGATGTTCGAAAACTAATTTTGCATCTGGCATTTTAAATCGATACGCCCGAATGCCGTTGATTTCAACCTCCTCTTTGAAATGGGCAAAAACAGATCTGAGTGGATCACATGGGTAAATGTAAAAACGCGACATTAAATATCAAATTGCAGCTTTTACACTTTATGAATCATTAAAATATTCCATTCCTTATAATTGATTCTTTTACCTGCAGATATCCGATGAGAAAAATCGCACAAATGTTTTCTTTGTTAAGAATGGTGGTGCAATGGAACCATCCGTGCCATTTATTAAATTGCAAATGCCCGAGTAATAATCCAGCTTGGTTTTCCCATTCCAGCTAACAATTTGGCCAAACTCTTGCGGTATTATTCTTTCCTGACCTGATCACGTACTCTCCATCATCGGAATTGTTTTTCTGTTAAATGAATAAAAACGGATGTTTTTTCTATTTCGCAATTTATTCACCAGCATTGAATTGCATGAATCGAATATTATTATGAAATTTCAATTATTTAATGATAATAATCTTTTGTGAATCAACATGGTAAAAAATGATAGTTTTTTAAAAAGAAAATCAAAGATCGTTTTAAAAAGATTGGCAATTAGTAATTTAAAGCTAAAAAATAAAATTATGATGAGTCTACGCAAAAAAAGATTAGATTGTGTCTGATACATGTGATTTGAAGATTGATCAGTTAATGAAATAACGCTGTTGCAATAATATATAACTACGTTACTTACCCCCAAATAAAATCCAAATCTACCCGTTTCTATACTTTTTGGAATCTTTACTCTGCCAACTAAGGAGACGGCTGGGCTCTTTAGGAAGTTCAGGTAGTGCTGGACAGAGTAGCCATCAAACATGTATTCCTTCACCGTTGCGTACGTGAATAACCGTTCTCCCCTTTGTCTCATGTTTCTATCCGCAAGTGCGTGAGCGAAAGAGAAGTTTCCGACATTGTCATAAGTTAGCTTGGATAATGTCTGCAAGAATGGTAAATAAAAAATAATTACAATGATTAAAAACGGTTTGAAAACAAGGAGCTTTAGAAATCTCTTAAATTTGTGGAATTGCGAAATCATGGAATTATTAAAAAGCGTTTTTCATAATATGCTAAATCCATGATGTGTTGGTGGTGTTATGATTCTTGAGAAAATTTCGTATGGATATTGTATGACCTTGGTATTAAAAAGTTGGCATGTGCAATTTTTTTGTTTTTAACATTTAATTAGCTTTAAAATATACCATATCCCCTACATTTGTTTCTTAAATAGAGCTAAAAAACGTTTCTGTTACATAAACAG
>JAANSO010004053.1:0-10525 GCA_036507315.1 Lepidocyrtus fimetarius | reverse complement strand
CACCATTTTGGGGAAAGTAAAGTAGGATGATGATAACCAACTCATGTTTACTAAGCCAATCAATCTACCTCGCTTGTCTTCACAAAACACTGTTGGTTTACCTTGCTTTAATTTTGTGCATCTGTATCAATATAGTTTCTTTTCTACTTAGGTAAAATGCCGTGTTTAACTTTAATACAAAGGATTAAATACTTCAGTTGGTGTTCTTTCAAGATACACTGTTGATTGTGTAGCAAAATTGTATTTGTACAACAAGTTTGTTTCCGAGCTGGTATAGTAGAAGACGTAAAATAGTTCCCTTTGGGGCTATTTTAGACAAAAATCATTGTATCCCTACTATAGTCCCCAGTTTAATTAAAATTTTAATAGTACTGAAGCTCAAAGGCATTTCTAGTAAACAGAGGAGAACATTTTTAAAAATAATATTTAAAGGAAAGTGACAGAAACAGGGAATTTCCTGCTTAAAATTGTTTCATACTTTTTGCAAACTAGTCAAATTCAGATTGGGTAGCCAACAGGGATCCTCAAACCGAGGTTATAGTTAGCAAATTCTTTCTCATATTCATTTCCATTCTACGACAAGGAAAAGTGCTCTTAAAGTTGGCTTTGGCCAAGAGTGAAGAATGTCCTGCTCGGTGAAATGAAAGAGTACGTGTGAGAGGAAATAGCCACGTACAAGAATTTATGTCAAGCTGACTCTTCACGTGCGACTTGTTTTCAGCATGGATGACTTTACAAATTACATCTTTCAGTGTACAAAGCCGAAATTATGAAAGAATTAAGAGGACTATGTCCACCGTATCCTGAATCGATGCCTTTTCTATTTTTAGTGGTCTTTGGTTGTATGAGGATATTATAACTCGATTCTATTTACGTTTTATTCAAAAACTCAAGCGGAGCCGCATATTTCCACGGTGGTTAAGTTTGACTATCCAAAACCCCAAAATATTTCCGTTCCTAAATGTTTCCCAATAGCTTTACAATTACTCACTACTAGACTTGAATTATTTAATACGGATCTTAATTTAATTGTTCAAAATATTAACTAAAACTAATTTTTATCATACTTTACGAAAATTAAAGTTTAAACTAATCGTAAGATAAAAGCAAGGATCACCTTTTTCTGACAAAAGTACATAATTTACAGTAGGTATATACATTTGTATAATATTATAGCTTCAATTAGACAGACATAAGAATAATATCCATTACAATAACATTAACCATTTTGCCAGGAAATTACTTTCACCAGGAAATTGTCAACGTTTTTCCGTTTCGTTTCTTTGCGCTTCTTGGTTATTATATAAGCCTAACTTGCTGCTACCTTCAATTTATGATTCACTGCTTAGACTGGATTCTCCACGATTTGTATATTTCCTTTGAAAGTAAAAAAGAGAAAGTAATTTTTGAAACGCAGGAAGTAGCAGTGAAGAACCAAGGAAATGGCTTACTTTTTTCTTGTCGTGTATGGCATCGCACGTACATTAACATTTCTTTGAAGAACAACGAGTCAAATCCCTGGGATCAATGTAAGTCCGTAAAAGTGATTTGTTAAAGTAAATATTCCTGTTTTTTGCAAAGGTAATATCTTCAAGGCTTTGCAAAGATGTAAAATGAAAACTTTGAAAAATAGAATTGGGCTATTTTTGGAAATAAATGTACTTATATCCCTCCAGGAAAAGATCTTTTCCACTGTATTGATCCAACTTCAAAAAATAGGAAGATGAAAGGTTGAAATAACTTTGTCACCAAAAAAGTTTGCAGAAAGTATCAAATTCTGAAACTCGGTTGGTCTTGCAGTTTCTTTGATGAGAGCTCAACATGAAAAATGGGAATGGGAAATCAATACCTCGAAGCTATAGAAGAAAAACAGTTAAACCAGTAAATTGACATGAAATGATACAAAATAGCTGAGGAAAACAGTTTGGAAAACCATAATTTATTTCCGTATTTCATAGGCCATTTTCCGGCGTTGATTTTGAATTTGCTTTTTACAAAATTCAGGCTTCCTTAGATTCTATTTATGTAATATTCTTGTTTTTTAAACGTTATAGCTGTCAAACTGGGAGAAGAATGTCTGGCAGATGCGGCGTGCCTTGCAATCGACCCAAATTCAGATTGTGTTCAAGGAACAAAAAACAAACTGAAAGCAATTTGCGATTGCAAAGCAACCTTCCACCAGGTTCATGATAAGAGCATTGGAATGAGTCGGTGTGTACCAGGTTTGTCGCAATTCTTATTTGCAGTTCATTATAATTAGAATGCGTGACAGTGTGAAATTGCAAAAACAGTGTAATTTGATTAAATTTATAGAGACCCAACTTCTAAACAATGACTTGACAACCTTGATACTCATTGGAGCAGGGATGACCCTTCTCTGTCTGCTCATTTGCTTGGTGTTGCAGATATTTGCCAGAGCAAGATTCGGACCGGGAAGAGGAGGTCGATATGGAAATGCTAATTTACCTCCACCACCTGTGACATTATCTGTTGAACATGGTAAGCTCTTGTATTCATACACCTGTATAATGTTTAGAAGTATCAGAATGTTTTAATGTTGCACAAACATAATTAACCATCGTTAATTAAACTAATTCTATGTAACCCATGCAAATTTACATCTTCACCGTTTACAGGCGACGTACGAGGATCTTCCCGCAATTCTTCACAACGAAGCTCGTTGGGAGGTGCAAGCTCTAGGAAACAGTCTGGCTCATTGCTTGCTCCACCTAAAGGACCAGGTTAGAAATGATAAATCAATTCTACATTTCGTAGGACAGTACCAGAAAATGAAGTTTGTAATTTTTACATATTAAAGAAGGTTCTCGACGCTCCAGCAACTCTTCCATACGTAGCACCAGCTCCAACCGAAGTCACCGCAGTTACAGCCTAAAGAATCCAGGAACGAATAATTGTAACCAACATCCACGTCTACATCACAGGCCGTCTGACCCGGAGGCGAGATCCCCAACAAGCCAAATGAATTTAAGTCTGAATCCCCAGCCCAATTCCAGTGGTGCTAGTGTCAGCAACATTCCATCTACATCAGCCAACCAGTCCTTACAACCAACCAGTTCTGGCCAGCAAAGTCCTACCAAGAAAGTACGTAAACTTTGCTTTCTCTTTAATGCCTACTTTTCCCGTTCCAAAACCAAGATGCAAACACACAAGAAAATACTTATAATTCATAATCCTCCTACATTGAACTATATTTTATTATTAAGTTATTGAAAAATTCATCTACATATTTTATTCATACAAAATTATAATTCATTGAACTTTAAAATTTTCAGTCAAAAAGAAGCAGTTCAGCGGTGACAGATCTAATAACTCAGAAAATGAAAACATCCAGTTAAGTTCATCTACATCAAATAATAAAGAATTCAACAAGGTTAAAACTACAATTTTTGTTTTTGCTTGACTGTCTGTATGCTTTTAGATGCATAAATTGAGTCAAACTTTCAATCTTATAAATATTCAACCCTTTTCGATTAATTATGCAATGTAATAAACGAAACATTCAATAGTAGTGAACTAAATTTGCTTTATTGAATAGTAATATCTGAACAAGGGTAAATTTTTGTATTTTAAATAACACCATGTAATGATAGTGAACTAAATAAATGATTTATATACAATGGTTTTATTCGGCATTCTTACTTCATGCATCTTGCATTTCCAGTAGTGGACCACTGGCAAGTGGTATTAAACCTTTGGAAGTAGAGAAAACCATCATTTGCTTTTAGTCTAGAAATACTTTTTCTATAGACGGCCAAACTCAAGGATGAGACATGTCCTATGACCATGTAGAGGAAAATAATAAAATAAGCATTTCCTTCCTTTCATCTTTACAACGGTTAATGGTACAAATCGATTTTTTTCTTATTTTGCTTTCATATTATTCTTTTCATATTTCACATCAAAACATTTCTTTATCTGCAAGAATGCATGATCGTCAGATGAGGTATTTGCTATTTTTCTTATTTTGGTTTTTGTTTAGGACAGTTTCCAGAAGGTAAGTATGAATATTCGGACTCCTTCTGTCTCAAAATCAATTGCTTCCTTTCTAAAGTTTATTTTGAACTAATTTAAAATCTTGCGTATGCCTCCACTCAACTTTTCCAAAATTACTCCACCAATAAAGACAAGGGAAGCTTCAATAAAATACATGACTCAAAAAAGAACTACAATCACATCAAAGCAACTTTCTTTTTCCAAGAGAATTTTTTATTTATATGTCAAGTGCTAATATTTTCCAATCACGATAGCTTCATTTTAATACACAAAGAATAAAAGCAAGAAAAAAAGATTTATTAACTGAGAAATCCATAATTCCGTTTCAATATTTAGCAGATCCTGTTGTGAATCATTCTTTCACATCTACTTGTCAGGGGGATAACCAGAGAGCCTGAGTTTAGAACCTTGATTATATTATGACAGTATAAAATGCTCGTAAAAAGGAAATCCACGTCAATTTCTACAACAATTGCAATTATTTTTCATTCTTTTGAGTATTCCCAATTCTCCAATTCTATTGTATCCAGGAAAGTTCAAGCTGTATCATCACCATTGCTTACACAGTTCGTTTACATTTGCTATTATAAATCATGTCTTTTTTAGTTTAGGTTATATTTAGCGTCTCTTATTAGTTCTTTGTGTGCAACAAGCAACGGAACCGACGTAAAATAATTGCTAGTGGGTGGTAGTAAAAGCTGGAACCATCTGTAATAAAAATGTTGACGCCTATGGCGTGACTCGCAATAAGAGTGTAACAGGTTACCGTTCAGTTAATTTATTTCCTTTCATTATTGCACTGTTTAAAAGATCCATAGTTAAATTATTTAATTGATATTAGTTGATTATGCTTTTGTCCAGTGAAGCAAAGTACACGTGACGCCAATTATGTTATTGTTAATTTAGAGTGAAACATTTTGATAAAGGCGCGAAAAAGGTTTTCCGATAAAACTTTTACAATTCCTTTCATTTAAAATAGTTTTGTCGGTTGAATTATGACTTTTTGAATCAAAGGTGAAGTTTTCTGGAAAATAAAAAGCCGCTAGTTCACTTAAACTAACAATATCCAATATATGCTTTAGATTTTCAAATAATCCTTCCGGGAAGACATTTTACGCATGAATTTTAAAAGGCTTTTAAAAGCGAGAAAACCCACACCAATGTCTATGACAATAGCAATTTTCTTTCAATCTATCCTTTCATTTACTCCCAATCCACTAATTCCATTATTGTTCATAAAAACTGCCATCCATTCTGGTAAATTTTGTCAGATCATTGATCTCATCTAGACCATTTGTTGCTTACGCTTTGTACTCGTATACTTTGGAATTTATTTTTAGCTTTCCTTGCCTCTTATTTTAGCTATTTCCAAAAGAGCAAAGAGTGGAAGAAAATGATTGTGGATGGGTAGTGATCTGTAATAAAAATTGTCTACGCCATGCCATTCATGTCCATTACTAGAACCAAAAGGCGTAACAGGCTTTTCTTCTCAATTCTTATACGGCCCTGCTTTCACCTTCCTTCTCCCTAATGCAATTTTGAGTAGATGTTTCTATTAAGTTTGTTTATGCTTTGTTAGCTTTGCTTTTGTCTGGGTGTCATTATTACCTTCCTATTAAAAGTTTCTTCTGTAAAAATGTAAACTTACGTTATTCTGAGATAGCTCTCTTGTATTTAACTTGAGAGGAGAGAAAAACATTAATTTGAAGTTGGCCTAATGAGGAATGCTTTTATTAAATAATTATGTTTACAGATAAAATAAAATAACATTTTGAATTTTGTAGTAATTTGAAGTGGAGTGTCCTTTTAAAAGCAACACAAATAGTTTCGATTTTATCATGCTCCCGTAATTGGTTCTTGTTGAGTTAATTAATTACTTCCTCGTAATTGGTTACTAGTAATTTTCGAGAATTTTTGAAGGAAAAAGACACCTGTAAATAAGCTAAGTGCTCACTCTTTGTAACCAAAAGTTGAAAATACTTTATTGTGAGGTACACCACCTCCCATCATTACATTGGTTCCATGTATTAAAAAATTCCGATAAAGAAGGGAAACAAAACTAAAGCAATATGAGTTAGAAACAGGCAATGGTTCTTTACAAGCCTGAATTAATATCAAGAAATATGTAGTACATATTGGACAATTTCTGTCAGTACAGATATTGTGACTGTGGATAAGTTTAGTATACAAAATGAACTTCTTGGAATTTTAGTAAATAGTAAATCTGCTGTTCTGTTCAGCTTGATTCGAATGATTAATTGGAGAGGTTTTTATATTTGCGTAATTGTTTTATTTTCCAACGAGGAATTGTTCGGTTCCCTCCATACACTGCACTCTGTCTCATTTCTGATTAATATTCCAACAGGAGAAATAAGAAGGGTATTTACAAAAAATCTAACGAGACTCATTCAAGCCTTGTCTGTTTAGTAGAAGGCTGTATAATGTTTCATTGAACCTGAACTTTCTCTTTATCATTGCCATCTTACACCCACTCACCCCACAACTGTTCTAACTCACTCATCGTCAACGTCTGGTAATTTTCTTTCTAGTATTTCACACAGGAACGAGTCGTCTTCTTTTAAGAAAAAAGAACATTTTCTGAACAGTAACGGAGAAAGCATGTGTGCGTGTGAATTAGGATGACTAAATTACTTGCAGATTAGCGCCTTTCTTACTTCGGTTTCTGTTTCGCTGTTCTCTGAAACTGCATCTATTTCCATGAATCAGCCTTACGTGTTTCTAATTCTAGCACTAGACACTAAAAAGAAAGTACGTAAAGTTTAACATGAAAGGGTAAACAAAATGAATATATAACACCAAGAATAATAAAACTTTAGCACTGTTCAATTAAACAAAGACGCGAGAAAATAAACAGTTAAGGTTAAAGTTCATACCAACCTTAGTTATTTTTTAGCTGTTGCAGTTGTTTCATATGCATTATTTATAAATTGTACGGGATTATGACTTCTTTCATGTTACATCTTCTATTCTCATTTTCAGTTTTCTTTCCCCAGATGCATTTAGAAAGTAGAAAGAGTTAAACCTTTCTTACATCTCTAAAAAGTTATTTGACAAGATCATAATGGTAAAAAGACGAGAAACGTCCAAAGTTCTTTTATTGTACCACGAAAAGAAGGCGAAAAAAGAGAACAAAGAAAAACAAAAGCGAGAGTTGATGTTAATGACGAGAAGAATAAAGAACATGAATGAATGTCCAAAACGCTTGTCGTAGTCATGATCATGAATGATTCTCAAAGTGCTTTTCGGTTTACTAAACTCGGAAACATTTTAAATATAACTGAAGGCTACAGGGAATAATAATTCTCAATTTTTCAACTAAAACCAAAATTTTTCACGTGCTTGTTTTTTATATTTACTCTTTTTTTCTCGTGTTCAACTTTAGTGGAGTGTCGTTTTAGGTTAAAGATGTATATGCATGCACGACAAAAAAACTCGAAAGCACTTGGGATCCTTCTTGCCGTTTTAAGACATGCAAAGAAAACACTCGTCTTATTTGAAGAACAAAAAACGTGTTTTTATGTATATGTTAAGTAAACTTTCTCCTCATCTGCTTCTGCTTTCCATTTCACTAAAAAGTATTCGAGAGGGACGACCCTTCACTTTTTCTCTGTCTTACTTTAGCAAATGGTTTACTTTACCCCGGTTTTCTAAACAAAATACTTAATACTTAACTTTCACTGTTGCGGATTTACCTTAAAACCGATACAATGAACTGTTGGAAGGTTAAAGTTAAATATTACAGCACAAAAAATTCAAGTTAATTTGCAATTTTCTTTTTAATCAAAAACGTATTATTTCAACAATGACTTTGAATAAATATTTTAATCCTAGAATGAATTATATGTTATGAAAAACTGGAACTTTTTTCAATGGAAATGACTCTTTTGTGAGTTAAAAGGCTATTTGCAAATAAAAATTTGATGCAAAGATTAGACACAAACCTTGATCTGCTATATGACAAAAATCACACTAATTAAGCTAATAAATGCATCCAGTGAATTGAAATCGTTTAAGCAATGAACTGTTGGTGAAAGCAGGAATTTATGCATTACTGCTCGTGCATGCCACCAACTAGTTCAATCGCCCAATTGGTTAGAAAATAAATACATACCTACATACATACATACAAGACTCCAGAAACAAGCATGTTAAATGTTTAACACACTAATGAAGGATGAAAGAACTTTAGAACATATCAAAGAATAATTTATAGAGAAATATCATTTTCTTTTAGACCGTAAGCAATTTTTAACTAGCAGCTTAATGATTTATTTTATCTTAAACTTCAAGAGTCTTTGCTTCATATTTTCAACAGAAAGAGAAAACGTGACGAGAATATTTCTTCGTATAATATTCATAATAGTGACGAGTTAATGGATGCAAATAAAATACGAGCAAGTGACAAAAAGAATTCAACCCAGTAAAACTAGATTTTTGCAATATTTTGTTGTTCTTGTGGAATGGGTAGCTCTTTTATTATAAGGCAAATAAAAGTTTGTAAAATCGCATTTAAACAGAACGTGGACGTAATCGTAATACATAATCTTCTAAAATGTTTTGGATAAGTAAAAAGTGTAAGTAGGAATGGGTAACCAATTCAGTTTGGTAATCCAGTGTGATATCATCAATTCAGGTTTGCTTAAAATAGAGTGAAACCATATACATATGCATGGAGACAAATGCCCAAAGTAAATGGAGTAACCGATACGATACCAAACGGTTAGGCTTGTGGGGCTTTACAAGGAGATTTTAATGAAATGAAAAGACTGAAAGAGACGTAGAAAATGTTTTGTTCTGGAATCGATTTCATCAGAAAAAATAAATCCTTTTGTGAGACAAATTGCTTCCTCTTTAGCTTCTTTGATTAAATTTTTTCCTGAAACTTCTCGTATTGTATGAAATTCAATTAAAAGTTTTTTTTGTAAATGGGCTTGATGAGAAGATTTTTAATAAAGTACAAAATTTAGAGTGCACGAATTTAAAACTTGGATAAAATCATAGTTTCAACAAGCAAATCATAAAGAAAAAATTTGTAGAGAAAGTGTACGATTCTAATTGCAAACTGTCGATGGGTCGATTAAAGAGTTGAACCATTATTTTTACCATGCATAAACATATAGAAGCAGTTTATTTCACCAATTTTAAAATAAAAGTTTACATTTAATAAAACGATGTCAGGTGATTGGCAAAAATGAACTGACGTTTTGTAGATCACGATTATTCTAGTTCCATGAAACGTCTTCTGACCAGGTTTGTATACGATAGTTTTATTTAGTAAATTTCCAAGCAAACGCGATTGGAAAGGAATAAGAAGGGCTTCTTTCTACTATCAAGTAGTGTAGTAGGATCTGGAATTCCGGTGGTAAATTAAAAAGCTTATTTTTAAATACACTGAATAAAACCTGCTTGAATATATGCTTTTACCAAAGCATATATCATATTATGACTTTTACTACTGCTCTATAAGTGACTCGGCATATGACTACCAGAACTTGTTATCTTTGGTTTCTCTTGTCAGTTTTTATTCCCTAGAATTATCTTTTCTTCTCAATTATAAGGTTGAAGCATGGCTAGGCTTGGGGCCACATGGGACTTTGTTAATGAAATTTTGGAAAGAATCGAAAAAAAGCTCTGCAATACGTTCCCGAATGGTTGTTTTTAGCAGTAAGTTACTGTATTTTTAAGTCAATCCTTGAACAAGTTGAGAGAAAGACACGTGGGAGAAACAACTTTCATTACTTTCACTTGACTGGTGCAACAAGAAATTCTTACACATGAATAACCAAGAAGATAATTTTTAAATGTTATAATCTGACAGTAAAATGCTAAGAAAGATTTGCTTACATCTTTATCAAAAATTGAAAGGAAGTTAGTGAGATTGACTAAGTTGTAGTTAGCATGGCAGATTTCTGGAAAAGCAAAAGTCAAAACGTAAATTGCATCACAAGCTCATGATTTCCAGAAACATTTTTTATAATATCGACAACCCTTGACCTGAAGCGGCATAAACACAAAATTAATTAAATTTGGGCTGATTTTGTAACTGATGTTTAATTTCGTTAGATCCACCCAGTCCGTAGGCAAAGGGTTATTTCAAAGTAGTGAAAATTTTAACTTCGAATTTCCGCGTTACATCTATTAATCTTCATATTCTTTTCATTTCTCGAGGGAACAAAAACTTGATCCAGTTTGATCTGGATGATGTGCACAATGGCTATCCAGACAACCTAGTTCTTTTCCTGGTTACGATTCCTATTTCTAAAGCTTTTTATGATTATGACGACATTTCGACGATGATCCTATTTCATTATAACATTGACAAGGATTCTATATCGTTTCAAGCAAAAGGCTTTTCTTCTTCCTGTGTTTGACATGTGATTGGTTTACACTTTTTTACAAGATGATGAGGAAAAATGCCTTGAATACCTTTTCTTTTTCTGATCATCATACTTTTACCATAATAATTTAACGAGGTAGAATAGAAAGCTTC
>JAANSO010004052.1:0-10525 GCA_036507315.1 Lepidocyrtus fimetarius | reverse complement strand
GAAACTGATAAACAATTTTTTATTTGAGAAAAATATAATCTTTTGAGTGAACTTATTCCTCAAATTCAGTTTCCTTCCTTGAAGAAATATTAAAGTTCGAGCGTGGGAAGGTCAACCCGCATCCTCCCTCACGTTACGTAAATTCCATAAAACTGCTCTCATTTTGCAAAAGTGATGGGAATCATTCAAAAGTGAACACGAAAGAGTATTAAAATGTGAATCATGTGCAAAGTTATCATGACTGTGCTTCTGCTCATTAGTTTAATCAACGTAGCTTGTCCCTCACATTATAAAGCATGGATTTAAGTAAAGATCTGTTTACAAGCTCACCTGCCTTTTAATTCGCAGATGCCGACAACAACAAAACTTGTGAATTTCCAGTGAGGTCAGCAGAAACTACAATTAAACTGATTCATGTGTAAAGATTGCAATTTTGGCTGGAATTAAAAATTGCTTGTGTTACGAGTTAGCTTTAAAAAGTGCAATTCTTAGTAAATTTAAAGATAAAAATTTGCTATTGTGACGTAATTTTCTTCGAATGTAGATTTTAAGTAAAAAACTGAAATTTTCTCAGAAAACTGGGATTGTGCAGATGCACTTATAAGTAAAACTTTAATGATTTGGTTTTCCCGATAACTGGCTTATCGTCTTCAACATTAAAGAATACGGAAAACTCTAAATATAGGGATTCTTTATGAGAACTGTTTTTAATTAGGTGGAAAACGTGTTCAAAATCCGTCAAAATGTGTGAAAACTCAACAAAAGGGCCTTACAAGCCCAGGGATTTATTTGGAGTTCAATTGGAGGTAAGCAAAACATGATTTTGACATTTAACATTCAAAAGTATTTTTGGTCTTTGTCACTCCCACTTTGATGTCATTTAAGAAACCTTATCAAGTGCTATCTTTTCTGCTTCAGATCTTTTCTGCACGACTTGTCAATAATTTTAGGATTAGGAAATGTCATGAATTTTTTAACTTAAAAACTTCAAGCCTTGCACTTATTTGTACTTGCGGTTTTACATTTTTGGAATTTCCTTTAAAAATCTCAAATTTACCAGATCAAATAAGCATTTTGGGCTGAGCACAGCTTTGGCCACAGAGAGACCTTGAGAACTCCATAAAAAGTGTCCTTTTCCGTCCACCTGAGTCATCCCTTCATAATCAATTAGTTTCAATGGCCATTTCAAATAAAACTCTTCCATTTTACAAAAAATTGATTCATCTGAGAAGCTCCTGAATCTGTCCGCCCACCTTTTGAAATGAAAAAATCAGAATGGAAATAACCTCGCACGATTTTAACCTTTCAAAAATTGCTTCACAGTTTACACCACAACTATTACAATAAAACTCTTTGAAAAACTATTTAAAATCTCTAATCTGTCACTTCCTATTTCGTAACAAATAAAAATCCTTTTGTTTGACGTGATCTGTGAATGAATAGGTTTTCCAAATTATTGCAAAAATTGCAAAAGTGCATTTGAAAAGATGAAAATTGCATCGAATTCTGTAAAGTAAATCAGTGTTACAAGCTGTAATAATGCGTACGTGTTTGCACGCTCTTTAAAAACGTGATTTGGCTTCGTTTTTTCATATGGCTTCACAAATCAGCTTTGCCGTTATGAAAGATAAAAAAGCATGTGCCTGGTGATGTGTGTGGCTACCTTGTAATTTAATTAATTAGCTATTTTGTTCCTTCTCGTCATTTTTCTCCTTTTCATTCTTCCCTGTTGTAAATACGAGCTTACACAAGTTTTGTCAAAAAAACTATATCCTTCAAATAACCGGAAGTTCAAATGATTTTTTAACTTTGTCATTCTAAATAACTTTAAAATTTTAAAGAGGTTTTGATTACATGGCAGATTATATTTACAGCTTTTGCATTTTATGTAATTTTGACCACAGATTGTTGAATTAAACTAAAATTTTGGTCAAATTTGTAAAAAAATACAAAGTTTATTTACGATTATGGCTTTTCACTAAGCATTACACGGGATTGGTACTTTGTGGCAAATTGATGAAGCCTTAAAGCATAAATTTGTTCGTATTTTATCAACAAAAAATTTAACGACGTTGTTATTGCAGATACTAATGAGAAAAAGGTGACAAACTTTTACTCTTGTTTGGGGCTGTTTTTTAACTGCGAGCTAATCAGCATGAAAAACGCATTTCCTAATTTTGAACGAATCTCACATAAGCCGTTTATTTCAAGAAAGAAAGGGAAAAGCATTAAATTTTAAAAAACGACTCAGCTCATTTACTACTTTCCTAATTTTACAAAATCTTCATTTTTACACGTGTGTAAAAACGTGTAAATGTGATGACCCTTTCATTAACACCTGAGCTTAATTAACTAAAAAACACCTAAAACAGTGATATTTCTTATGAGAAAACACATCAATGAAAGGAAATCCCCAAAAATTGTTTTTATAATTTAGCTAAAAATTTATTTTCCCACAATTAAACAGATTTGGACATGTGTTTTGCAATAAAATTCCAATTTTAAAAAATATTAAATTTTATTTTACAAAAATCTTTTTGTTTAAAAAGTTCAAAGTAAACCGGAATCACATTTAAAACTGACGTGACTTGAGCTTAAAGAGAGCATGACTTGATCTGATGTCAGCAGCAGCAGCTCCATTAAATTGTCTAAATTGTCTTCTTGTCACGTTGTTTTTTGCCCCATCTCATCATCTGCTTCTAACAGAAATTAATGTCCGGTTTTACAAAAGTTACAATCATATATAAGCAATAACAACTTCGACGACATGGCTGTGTAAGAAATGGACAAGATGATGATGATGTGGACGGTGGCTAACTGTAATTACTAGATTTACAAGAAGTTGTTGACCGCAGTGAAGTCAGCATGGTCAAATACTATTCACTTTGCTTATCACGTTAAATCTCATAGCCCGTCGGTATCAAGTTTTGGGATTTTTAGTGATTTAAAAAGGGAAATGAAATTTGCGTAGACAAGAAGCTCAACATATCAAAGAATGTTAAAGATGTGACCTAAGCCGTGAATTTAATTGTCTCCACCTCATTCTTCTCGATATCAAAAAGGCACTATGCGAATAACGACTAGTTGGCAATGTACACCTCAGAATTAAATTAAGACAAATGTTGCAATTGCATTTGCAACGGCGTCCGTCCAATTCAAAATTGTACTCCTTTTAAACGGACGAATAGGACCAAAATTGTACCCAATTGAGCTGCAAGCTTTCACCTGGAGTCTTTCCAGTTTTCTTATACACTTAACCTTCCAACTTTTTCTAAATTCTTCCCCCATTTTGTTCGGAACGACTGCAAATATCGCCAAAATAAAGAAAATTGAAGTAACAACAGGAAGCAAAAGTGAAATAAACAGGTAAATAATTAATGGAAGTTTCCCCCTTAGTTTTATCATAACAAACCCGCTACTTGCACAAATCACTGTAAAAACAATATAGCAAACGGTTACTAAACGTTCTGCAACGGCGTTTCCATCCCGTATGAGAATTTCGATAATATTGCGCAATAATTTTGAATCTAGAAAGTTACTTTTATGAGTGATTTTAAGTTTTGAAGAAACAGTTTGAACTCCTGCAGCAAAACAACATACAAAATGAGCCACAGTGAAGGTAATTTTTGCTGTGTAAAAACCAAAACTGCCTAAAACAAAACTTGAAATACATTTCAAGATATGTTTGGGCATCCCGCCAAATTTGTAATTAAATATTGAAGCTACTTCAGATAAAAATATCTGAATTGGATCCAACTCTCCATAAAATGGTAACCAAACACAATAGATCCCAACTGCGAGAATTACTGTTAATGTCATTAAAGTAACAAACAACTCCAACAACTTTCTCCCAAACTTATTCTTTCTAGCGGCTGCTTTTTCTTCTGAAAGAAATAAATTTATAGATTTGAAAAGTAAAGGCATGATATAGTAGGTTTTTTCTTGATAAACTTGATCAACCATTTGAAAACAGGAACGGGCAATGATGGAAACTGCAGCGAAAGAAACATAAATACAAAAGCTTTCCAACTGCTCAAAGACAGCTTCCGAGTAAATTATTTGTCGAAGTTGCCTAATACAGAAAATAATTGCAAAGGAGGCAATCCCTCTGTTAAATGCCCACAGCCTTGGGCATATCCCTCTATCTGATGAAAAGAAATTTATCCTGGTGTACCCAGGCCTTTCCCCGATTTTTGTCCCGGTTGAATCCAAAAACCGAATCGGAACTGGGATAAGTTTATCCAGTAAATTAATTGTTTTTATACAAGCATAGGCTAAATTCATGGCGATTGTATTTCATTAAGGATAAGTTAATTTATCAATTTCTTTGCCCAGCAAGAGCTTGTCTTTCACTGTCCTCGATAATCAAGTTCAAATTCTTCCAAGAGCTTTTCATGTCCACGTAACAAGTGAGTTTTGCAACATTTTCTTTAGGTACCTCCAAAATCAATTTATTGACTAGAAATAATCCTAAATTGTTTTTCAGAGCAACTGAAGGCATATTATATTGCACAATAGGGATACAACTGCTCGTAATTGGATTTTGAAGTAATCCTATAGACAGACAAACTACGTCTATTAAAATCATGACTAGTAAACTAGAATAAACAAATTACATGAGAGCAAATCAATCGAATTTCAAAGTCAAAGTGCATAACGAAACAACTTGTACAGCCGTCCATCAACTTCACTTTCAGACAATAAAATCTCAGTTGACAAAAAACCGATAATGATCTGTTCTTTCTTCTCTAACAATGCAATAAAAATGCTCTTTAAACTTTATCCTACTTCCCACTCGGCAAGTCAAATTCAAAAATNTCTTTAAACTTTATCCTACTTCCCACTCCACAAGTCAAATTCAAAAATTTATTGTTTTGTAAAGAAATTGAAAGCATCTCTTTGAGTGCTAATAAATTGTATGTTTTGCTACTTTTTAAATAGTGGATTTTAACAATTGATGCAATTCACCAGCTTTCAAGAGCAAACAAGAATTTTTATTGCGTGAGATGATGCTACTAGCTTCTGTCTGGCCATAGTTTACTTCTTCTTTAGAAACCTACAAGGAAATGACAAAAAACGTGTTTACTTTTTTGACAGTCATTTCCCTCAAATTGCTCTAAATTTTTGTATATTTTTTATTGTCTTTGCTTTCATTTCAAATTAGGGCTAATTATTTCTCTAGAAAAGTGAGAAAGGAAATTATTTGGATTGGGTGATGACGACTCATGATAAACAAGATAGCCATCATTAAACTGCGCTTATTACCTGAAGTACGGCAACTTTTTTTAGAAAATCAAAATTCAAACGTTGGTGGTCATCAAATTTTTCTTCCTTGTAGTTTTGCAGAGGCCTTATCAAGTAGTTCTCAAGCTTATCAGGTTGATATGTATATGAAAGCTCAGGCGACGCTTCATTTCTCACACACGACTTAAATACAGGCAAATGTTTGACAACTTACGGATGAAAAAAAATGTCACATAATTATTTCCATTTTAACATTCTCGTACTTTTTTCAGATTTTTATCTGCTATTATGCATTTTAGCAATTAATTGCACTACTGATCCTATAATTGAAGATTGATAATGAACTAGTTAATGTAAAGATAACAAAAGAAATTGAGAATTTTATTAAATTTTAAATAACAATTTTATGGGATACCATTGACACGCAGAACGGAAAGCAATAACATTTCAAATGTAATCTAAATATATTCTAACAGGTATATTTTTAGCTAAATTCCATTTAACTTTTAATCTATGCATATGTACACTACTGCAAAATATTAAATAAGAACAAATGTTGCAATCGCATTAAGTACAGAGTCCATCCAATTCAAAATGGTGCTCCTTTTAAAAGGATGAATAGGTCCGAAATTGTACCCAATTGAACTACAAGCTTTCAACTGGAGCCTTTGCAGCTTCGTACAACATTTCCCCTTCCAACCTTCCCTAAATTCTTCCCCCATTTGGTTCGGAATGACTGCAAAGATTCCCAAAATGATGAAAATTAAAAATATGATTGGTATTAGAAGTGACATAAACAGGTAAACAGGTAAATGGATTTTCCCCCTTAATTTAATCATTACATAGCCACTGCTTGCACAAATTACTGTGAACAACATATAACAAACCGTTACTATAAGCTCTGCAGCGTCATTCCCTTCTCGAATTAAGATTTCAATAATATTGCGTAATAACTTTGATTTTGAAAATACAGCTCCGGGTTTAATTTTAAGTTTTAGGGAAAGGTCCTGAGCACCTGCAGCAAAACAGCAAACTATAAGGATCATGGTTGCTGCAACAGTTGAAGCGTAAATAGAAAAGAAACCTAAAGTCAGACTAGAAATGGCTTTCAAAATGTATTTGGGAATCCCACTAAATTTATAATTAAAAACTAACAATGCTATTTTTAATGAAATTATCTGAAAGGGGTCCATTTCTTTGTAAAATGGTAACCCAGAGAAAAATACTCCAGAGAATAAAACTAACCCGAACGATCCTACAGTGGCTAACAATTCCCAAATGTGTCTATTAACTGAGGACTTTTGTGCTTTCTCTTGTAATGGAAACCGCTGGAATGTTCTAAAAAGATTTGGGAGAAAATAAAAGCCGCCTAGTTTGTAACATCGATCATAAGTGTGAAAACAGCAACGTGCAATAATGCAAATTGCAACAGCAAAAATGTAAATGCAGAATATTTCTACTTCTGCGAATACATTCTTTGAGGAAATTATTTGTTGGATTTGAACTGAACAGAAAACTATTATAAATGAGAGAAAGCCTCGGACGGAAATCCAAAGCAATGGATTTATCATTTTTCCTGACGAAAAAATATTTCCATTTTTGAATTCAGGTCTTCTTTCCATTTGTTTTCCAGTGGAATCCAAAAAGCGAACCGGAAATTGGACAAATTTGTCCACTAATAATGTGGTTTTCATACAAGCGTGTGCTAAATCCATCTTTTATTTTTGACGAGCCTTTTTCAACAAACTTTTTGGTGCAATAGATTCACCGTCCACTTAAATGCCTGCGCCCAGTGGTTATGCATATTTTGTATTTTGCTCATTCATATTATTTAACTTTTTCTAAATCCTCATAGCTCGAAGTTGACATCGTTTATGGATTTGGTAACAATAATCATTATAATCAATAATTATAATAAAAGGCAGTAAGCTGCTTAGACACTTGCTCGAAGTGCAAAAACTCAAAATGGCATTCAATTTTTTTGTATTTTCACTTTATTACTTTTAATTTATTATTATATTGATACTGCCTAACTTTATGTAATTGTGAAATTATTACAACAAACGTTTGCACATTTATTCGTATTGTTTGTCTTCAAGTTACTACCGTTCGAATTATATGCTATTTGCCATTTGTTACGATTTAAGATTTTTAACGGTTGCTCCTAACGCCGTAACCGTTAGTCCAATATTGTTGAAAAACTATACAGTTGATTTCAAGGTTTCAATATATAAGTAGTCAAATTTTATTGCAATCTTTTGAAGCGTTTTTGAGTTCTTGCGGAAACAGACAGACACGGAGAGATAGACAGACAGGCTAAAATACTGATTGCCTTAGTTTTTCGGAAGCAGGATTTTATGCTTTTATGCAAGGCTTACTTGTTTTCCTCCAATATTTTTCTTCGATTTCCTTTAATATTATTGCTTCAGAAAACTGTTAACTGTTGGAAAAATCAATTTAAATGGCGGTCTTTCAATTTTCGTTTTGAACATGTACAATTGCCTTTCAAAATAATTTCTTACTTTAGCTTTTTGATAATTCGAATGATAAAATGCGCAATTAATATGTTTATTTGCTAACCTTAACATGTAAAACAAATGCGAGTATTTTACAATTAGCAATGAAAACTGCCACTTCATTTCCCTTTTAACGTTTTTGAACTTCATACAGAATAGAGATTAAGTTTAAAGCAGTGGCTTCCCCTTTTTGAGATTAACCAAGTAACCCAGTTCTTACTATTTTTACCTGTATTTTTGTAACTTTGCATTTATTGCGATTTCATTAGTGACTTTGTTATTAAGGAATGATAATGAACTATGTAGTTGTATAAATATGACAACAACCATAAAGATGAAATAATTTCATTTAATTATTAATCTTATGAGAGATCATTGACACGCAGCAACCACCACAGGTAATGCAATATATGCTTCAAATGTATTATATTCTAACATTTTTAGTTTTGAATTGAATCTACCTATTATTATTTTTAAATTGTTTTATTTTCTAACCAATGTGAATAATAATTACTGCAAAATATTAAATCAGGACAAATGTTGCAATTGCATTAAGAACTGACGATGAGTCCATCCAATTCAAAATGGTGCTCCTTTTAAACGGATGAATAGGTCCGAAATTGCACCCAATTGAACTACAAGCATTCAATTGGAGCCTGTGCAGCTTCCCACTACATTTCCTCTTCCAACCTTCTTTAAATTCTTCCCCCATTTGGTTCGGAATGACCGCAAAGACTCCCAAAATAATGAAAATCAAAGTGACAATTGGTATTAAAAGTGAAATAAACAGGTACATAAATAAATCAAGCTTCCCCCTTAATTTAATCATTACGTAGCCACTGCTTGCACAAATTACTGTGAACAACATGTAACAAACCGTTACTAAAAGTTCTACAACATCGTTTCCTTCCCGAATAAGGATTTCGATAATATTGCGCAATAACTTTGATTCGGAAAATACAGTCCCGGGTTTAATTTTAAGTTTTAGCGAAAGCTCCTGAGCAGCTGCTTCGAAACAGCAAAGTACAAGGAACATGTTTGTTGCAACAGTTGCAGTGTAAATAGAAATGCAGCCCAACGCGGAACTAGAAAAAGCTTTCAAAATGAATTTGGAAACCCCAGTAAATTTATAATTAAAAAGTAACCAAGCAATTTTCGATGAAATTATCTGAAATGGGTCCAATTCTGCGTAAAATGGTAACCAAATGAAAAATACTCCAATGAGTAGAACAAACCCAAACGAGGCTACAGCGACTAACAATTCCCAAACCTTTCTATTTATGAATCTCTTTTCAACGTTTTCTTGCAAAATAAACCTTTGGAATGTTCTAAACAAATTTGGCATGCAATAAAAGCCACCTACTTTATAACACCGGTCAAAAGCAACCCGGAGCGGATTTGCTTATGCACAGTTTAGTTTTGATGCAATAAAGGCATGCAAGAATGTGACGTATTCTGTTTTCCCTGCCATGTTCTGCTTATGAGAAATTGCAAGGCCTACAGAAGCGTGATTGCAACTCGTTTGCAATTCTCTCGTTCAAGCCCATTCTAAACGAGGCAAACACGCCACGTCACGCAGAAATCAGCTGATAAATGGATAGGTAAACAATAATCCACTCAACCCTTTCTATTCTCTTATTCCCCTGGGTCAAAAGTGTGAAAACAGCAACGAACAATTATCAAAACTGCAACAGCACTAATGTACATGCAGAATTTCTCCACTTCTGCGAAAACATTCTTGGAGGAAATTATTTGCTGAATTTGCACTGCACAGAAAACTGTTGAAAAAGAGAGAAAGCTTCGGATGCAAATCCAAAGCAATGAATTTGTCGTTTTTCCTGAGGAAAAAATATTTCCATTTTGGAATTCAGTTCTTCTTTCCATTTGTTTCCCGGTGGAATCCAAAAAGCGAAACGGAAATTGGACAAGTTTGTTCAATAAAAGTGTAGTTTTCATACAAGCATATGCCAAATCCATCTTTTATTTTTGACGAGCCTTTTTAATAATATCTTTGCTCACTTAACAACTGCTTACGTCTACTGTTCATGCCTAGTTTATTTATATTCCTTACTAGGTAATCGTAAATTTAATCCTCAAAGCATTGAATAATTTATGGATTGCGTAACATTGTTCATATAATGGTAGTTTTTGTCCAACATTCTATAAGATTTTCTAAAAATAAGGTTTTATTTGAAAAAACTTTAAGAAAAATGAATTTGGCTGGTCGTCTTTAAATTATTTCTTTTTAGTATTTATACAATTTTCCGAGTCTATTCCAATATAAATTCGCTATTATTACTAATCGGTTCATTTGCTTGCTCAAGCATGCAAAAGTGCGAGTATTTGATAGCAATAAAAAATGAAACTTCATTACTCTTTAATTTTCTCACACTCTAAACGAAATCAGGTAAAAATCACAGGCGGCAGCATCACTTTTGTTAACTCTGTAGTTTATCAGCTTCTGAATTGCTTCCCTTATCATTTTTATCTTTTGTGCTATATCCGCAATTACTTTTATGCATAGTATTGCATTGATCCCGTTATTATAAGAGTGACAATGAACTAGTTACATAAAAGATAAGAATTGGGACTATTTTATTAACATTTTTTACGTGGGATCGTTGACACCTGACACGCAGTAATCACCACAAGCAATATCGTTAAAAGCAATGTTGCAAACACAAAACTAACTTTTAAAGAAGCCAAAATGCAGTTAATTGTCACGTAGCTCAGCATTTGTCCATATTTAACCTTTAAAGTTTAAC
>JAANSO010004051.1:0-10527 GCA_036507315.1 Lepidocyrtus fimetarius | reverse complement strand
GCGAGTGCCTTAAAATTATGAGTGATAAGTAATTGTTTCAATTAGCATGTCTTGTGTGAGCACATTGTTTGTATAAGACACGTTACTTGAACAAGTATGCTGGTGACTAGCAATTGGCTGCACAGGATTGCAAAATAAACTTGTGCACATTTACTGACCAAAGTACTGTCAAAAAAAGTAGTAAAATTATTGCAGTTAACTACAAAAGAAGAGAGTTTTCATTTTTTAAGTTCTGTGACTCCATAGACGTGCCTTTGTGATTCATCACCAAGTTTTGTTTTGTTGTTTAAATAAATTGACAATTAAGCAACTTGTATGCCTATATCTGACTTAATTAGGCATAATTAAATTTGTCATTGAAGCGCATATATGATTTCCTATTAAATTTCTTTCGGAACCCGTACACAAAAGACTAACTTTATTGCTGTCATTATAATAATAGCTGCAAAGATATTAAAAACTAGTTTGATTTTTAAAATTTGCCTTAAGTGTCGTTATTTTCGTGTTGTTAGCATTAAGACCGCTTATCTGACGTAACGAGAAATAGAAACACCTCTATGTAGGTCTACATAATCTGTAGACTGTCCGTCATTTCCACATACATATTGCACAAGTTTCCTTCCTTTTTCTTACCTTACACAACAAAGAGAATCTCTGCTAGAGCAACAAATAGCCAACTCGAGGAATTTCATTGACTGTAGAATAATGGACCAACATCGGAAAGAAAACGGTAATATTCCAAAGTTTTTATTTAATAAGTGAATCTGTACACAAAATAAAATATATTATAGTAACGACATTCAAGCAAAATTACTCCTCATCTAATAATCATAGTTATTTCTACGTTAACTAAATCAGCATTTTAATTTCCATATTATAGGAAAAGGACGTGGATCGGATTCCGACAGTGACAGAGTTCCGCCACTTTGTAGTGTCAATAATAGTTGTGACTATGATGATGACGATACTGATGGTAACGACTCAAAGAGTGAAATTCTGAAACAGGGAGTGTTCGTAGTTTACTACCCTTCTGGAAGACCAGTGCCTTGTCAGTTAACTCTCACAAATTCCGAATTACTTTTGGAAGAACGGACGGAAAAAGATAATGAAAGCGATACTAGACAATGATATTAGCGAAAGCCAGGAGCGATATTCTGTTAAAGATATTTACGGATTTCATATAGTTAGAGAAGAAAGTGGAGAAATTACTTCGACATCCGCTTATGCTTGCATAATTTTATACAGCAAAATTGACGAAAGCAAGTCTAGCAGTAGGTCTCGTATAGCTCGCGTATTCGAAATAAATCACCCATTAAATTCTTATGAGCAGAATTTGGACATTGCAAAAGATTGGGCAGTTAAAATAGGGCAATTGCTGAAACAGCAGTTCCCAAATTTAAATTCTTACAATTATGACGATGATGATCATGAAACCATAATCAAAGATTCAGATGACTCATCACTGACGAGTCAGATCGAGGACGCATTTCAAGAAATAAAAAAGATTACAGATAGGAGCGCTCCTCCAAAATATGATCTTAAATCTAGCAATGACGAAGGATACATCTGTAAACCCCTTGATTTATGAATTTGATGCAGCAAATTTTTTACTAGTGAAAACTATCCTATTTAATCGCCATTTCCTAGTTGTGATAAATCCAGTAAGTGGCCAAGGAAAAGGGACTAATTTATTTCAGGTAATATACTGCTAATAATAATGATAGAGGGAGAGCACACTTATTGTGTGATCTGTCATTGAATTATGAATAAATGCTTTACATTTTCAATAGCTAAAAATTTAATTTATGCATATTTTAATCTTAGGAATACATCTTACCAGTTTTCACTGACAGTGGAATTCAAGTAACTTTATTAACGACAAAAGAACCTGGACATGCTCATTCCTACATCACATCTTCGGATTTTACATGTGTAGATGGGATTATATCAGTTGGTGGGGACGGTTTACTGAATGAAATTGTGAATGGCCTTCGTTCAAAGGATACCTCTGGAAAATTCTCAAAAGTACAAGCGTTAAAAGCCTATTTGAATCAAAGAAAGTAATTTCTGTAAACTATCAGAGCATACAAATCGGTATTTTCTTCTTTCATATTTTAGATTCCAATAGGAGTTGTAGCAACAGGTTCAGGAAATGGCTTGGCACGGTCCATGGCTGACTATTCCAACTCATGGGAGGAGTACAAAGCTAATCCAACTTTACATTCCACACTATCTGTAGCAAGAGGTTGTGTCTCCCCGGTAAATTTGGTGAGTAAAAGTGTTTTATTAAACTGCTTTTGATCCTTCACCAAATAATGTTAGCTTGTATTATATATTAGATGATAAAAATGAATTCGTTTTTCACAGACGGAAGTTTCTCTCGACAAGAAAGTGTTTTACTCATTTCTATCTGTTGGTTGGGGCCTAATGTCTGACATTGATATTGACAGTGAGGTTCTACGTGCCATAGGAGAAATAAGATTTTTCATTTGGGGGTTTATAAAAGTAGCAAAATTGAAGCGTTACAAGGCAGAGCTATCTTATATTCCTTATGACTCTAGTGGCTCTGTAAACAGTCGAGTGAAAGTAGATGACGAGTTTGTGTGTGTATATTCCGCCTGTCAATCTTATATCGGGTCTTATATGTTGTTTGCACCGGATGCCAAACGATGTGACAATACGATTCATCTCACATATTTACCTAGCAGCACAGGAAGACTTGCCGCTGCAAAATTTCTCGCAAGACTTGATGGAGGTAGCTACTTTTATTCATTCATTGCACATGCACATTTTTTCAAATTCAAATAAATATTGACCTGACTCTGGTACATAAACGTTTATTTTCCTCTATCTTTGTTCAAAGGGCAAGGAAGTCACTTGAGCGTTAACCCGGTAAAATATGTGAAAGTTAAAGAATTCACTTTACGTTGTGAGGGAGGAATTGATGGATGTCTGACTATGGATGGGGAGCAAGTGCATGGAGAAGAAATCACAGTGAAACTTTGTGACTCTCCATTGTACGTTTTGTCAATGGGGTAATGCGAAATTTGAATGCAGTTTCTTACAAAATCAATATTAATTGAATATATTTTTTACTAAGTTGATTTTTACATTATAAATCGTTTATTTGACAAAATAAAAGTCCTAGTTGATAAAAAAATAAATAAAAATATGCTTCAGCAAATATTATCGTTTACTTACTTAGCTTATAAAATAGTTTTTCATGTTTATTAACTTTTATCATGAAGAAATGTATGCAGTTGATCATTTACATGCTATTCTACTAGTACAGCTTTAACATTCTCTAGAAAATATTCTTTAGAAAAACATGAACACAAAAACAAAGTTAACTTTGTGTTTTATTGTGGCACCGAATAAAAAAGGTTTTGTGCATTTTTTGTGTGACTCTAACTTAAGAAAGTCGGAGAAAAAGAAAGCTCCTTTGGGAAATCTACTTCGATTCAAATAAATTTTTACTTTTAGCAGTTCAACTACACAACTAACACGACAAAGAACAATTTTGATTCAATGCTAGAATGCTAATATTTGGTCTTATCCATTTATAATTACTTATCCACTTATCCAGGAATATGTACGTATACTGTTAAATTACTTTTAGCAAGATGTGTTACTATTTCTATCTGTGCAGATTGCTTGCTAAATTGATCGTTTTGTATGTTTTATAACAAGCACAAGTTTTTTATCATCGTCTCCTTTCAAATACATTTTTGCAAAGTATTCGTGAATTTTAGGAAAAGTAACGCTTTCAAGGGAAAAGATGGCATGGGAACTTTTCCCTATGAGATTTTAAAAAATGCTTAAATCTTGCATCGCTTCTCCTTTACGTATGGAGGTATCACCTTCAAAGTTATGGTATGCATTAGATTCATAAATAACGTGTCCTTCCGTTTAGCACTAGTCCCGTTATATGAGCCATTATCAAAGAAATAATACTTCTTACCCTGTCTTGTTCATAGTAGTGATGTCCTCTCAAAGCCATTCAATTAAGCAACAATTTGAACGAATCCTTAAGGATACCAAAATTTTGTGTGAGCTGGAACCCTTTGTAAAAAAGTGGTCACTTGAGGAAACTATTCGTAACATTTGCGAGGACACCACCACCCCTTTGCACAATAAAGAAGATGTTCAATACAATGCAATTTCTTCAATCTTGCAAACTAAACAAGACATTTTGCCCAACTCGAACGATAACAATCAACGGGAAAATATGTTTCGAAAAATAAAAGGTGAAAGTGAAAATGTAATAAAAATCAATGTAGCTCCTTAGGAAAATTGAATGTCGCATGGAGAATGAATCACTTCACCTCTGCAAATTCCTTTTTATTGATTCCGTCTTTTTCTTTACAGAGTCCCTAGAAATTATAACTCCGACAAAAAGTAATAACGTAGACCATAACAATTCCCTCGTTCCATTTCATCAGTCGTATAACTCGTTTGATGAGAATCAGGTAGGGATTCAACATCAGGATTATGACCATGAACTCGAAAAAACTAGGAAGATGCTGGACGAAATAGAAAAGTTTGACGCAGTTCAGCCGCTGGACATTGAAGAATATAAAAGAGGGCTTGGAGGAAAGCCGGATGGTCCTGACTTGCATAAAACTACAATTCGAGAATGGAAAAATATATTTATGGAGCACTGGCTTTTCCTAAATCAATCGGGAAAATGTCAAAGGAAGGTTTGTCCATTGATTTTTACTGGATTTTCATGTAATCTAAAGTTATTTCAATTTGTTTTAAAAGGAACGGATTATTGTAATAATATGTTCGTATCATCAAACTGTTTAGATGATTGCAAAACGCTTTCTAGAGAATGACTTATCCCATAATAGAATGAGTAAATCTACTGTACACCCAAATCCCATCAGTTTATTAAAAATAAATGCTGATGCAAACATTGAATCTTTCGGCAGCGGAATAAATTTAGATAGCCACTTTATAACAAAGAAAGGATGTAAAAACATATCCACAGGAAGAAATGGCACTGTCCATACTTTGCCCATAATGCAACAACAAAGTTTTCAGTCACACTCCACTTACCTGCCAACTCTTGTCCACCAAAACCAACGAGAACCAGACAAAACTCAAGGGAAAAGAAACTCCATGTTGCATCTTCAAAAAATTGAGAAGGAGAGAAAAATAGCAAACTCAGCCAATAAAAGAACTTCGATTGTGCCATCTGAATATGAAAAGATTTTGGCAAAATGTTCAAAGCCAGAAGGTATAACGATCACCCCAACTGTCAACGCCTTGCCATCTACCCGAAAAATAAACCATGTCAACAAAAATAACAACGCGTCGCGTCCTCTTCGTAGTTCAACATCGCTAAAGGCAAATATTGAAATTCGCCGTCTTCGGGAGAAAGTGCGTCTACCAACGCGTCCGTTTACATCAGCCACGGTATCTAATATTTGAAAGGATTTCTTCCATCAGCAACAAACAACCACCCAAGGGATTCAAAGTTTTTTTTATGTAATATGGAAAATGTGAGATGAAAAGCGTAGCTGCTTATTTGGAAGGAGAAAGCTAAATTGAAAAGTGGACGACTGCAAAATATGATGAGAATTTGCATTCTCTTTGATCACTCAACATCAAAGCTTTTATTTTGTAACAAGTAGTTGTGGTTGGTTATTATTACTGTAAATCTGTCATTTAGTCTTTAGCAAGTAAAATACTTTTAAAATGGCCAAAAAACGATTATTAATAAAGATGACTCCTGCGAACTGTTGATCTTCTTGAGGCTTGTAGACTTCATTAAAGGAGACATTGGCGTTGTATCCTCTTGTATAGGACTTTTCACTCTACGGCTAGCACCGCAGCAAGCATGTCTAAAGATTTCTATGCAAAAGTTTTATGTAAATTAATGATTCATTTCTGAATATAGCTAGTTTAAATTGCATTTTTAATTTAGTTTGTTTAAAGCATCAATAAATTATTTGCTAGCTCGTACCTCTCAATGTTCCATCACTTCCTGATTTCTTTCTAAAGGCTCTCAATGTTTTTCGATTACATACAAAAACTAAGAAAGCCACAGTACCTTGGGCATAACCAAACCCTTCCANAAAAACTAAGAAAGCCACAGTACCTTGGGCATATCCAAACCCTTCCAGTACAGACCAGAAAGTTTCTGCCGCTCCACCATTCTCATCTTTTCCCTCATCGTTTTTGTACAAAGGATTATTCATAAATATTGGGCTCGTAAACTGTAAGAGTCCTATTACCCAGTATGTTAATGTAAAGTAGAACATGTTTGAAAGTAGCGAGACCCTGGTTGTATTTAAAAAAGTAAGATTTAACATTTTTCCTCTCAGTTTACTAAATAGAAAATTCTTATTAGCATAAATTACTCCATATCATATCCGTTTTTACAATTACCTTGAGGGATCGTCTACATCTGATGATGCACTAAGCCTTCCAAAAATCATATTTATGCTGAGCAGGATTAAAAGGAATGTGATACATACCATTCCAAAGTTTACGTATTCAGAAACAGACCAACGAGGAGAAAAACAAGATTTTTCTCCGTAGTTTGGTTTGCCAATTTCACTGAATTCCAACGCTGGAATGAGCCTACATAGATGAACATTATTTTAAAAAAACATATAATATTGGACCAAATCGATAACTGATATTGAGAGACCATTTCTAACTTCAAAATAAATTGGAAAACAAATCCTATGACTTATTAATTGTAGGATGACGACCTCATTTTACAGTAAAGCAGCTTATTTTTACTTACCCATGGTTGAGAACAAGCCCATACAGCGTTACAGTCAATGGAATACATAACAGAAGAAAGTAATACAACGTAAGTCGAATCCTTGAAACTGAGTCATCTTCTCCGTACGATCCAACTCTAACCGACTTTCTACAAGAGCAGGAATGCAACTGCGTATAAGTTATGTAATCCCAACTTCTCAATCAACTGACGTAATGGAAATGTCTTAAATTTAATTCCAGCAAAATTCAGATATTTGCAGGGCATACCTTAGCATCCAATGTACATCGAATGTAATCATAAGATAGCTGGAGTAAGTTGCAACTTCCAAGAATTGCAAAGCCACACCTGAACACCAAGTACATTACAAATCAATCAATTGGAATGAATTACGTAAAATATAAAAGTATAATAATCGGTCGTTGAGAAAAATATTAGCTCATGACGTACTTAAAATGTAGCAAGCTACTTCTTCATCTGCAGATGAGCTAGGCTTGTACAATACGGCTGGAATAGACAACACTGAGAAAGTCCCTAAAGTGATGAAATACGCAAATTCCGTCCATCCAGACTCATTCAGATATTTACGCAATGTGAGGTAGATAATGGTATTTGCCAACATGAAGAAAAATGACATTCCTGCTAGAGTAGCAAAAACGGCTTTAATCCACTGATCGCGTTCATGATGACGATAGCGAATTGGCGAAGTTAATTCAAACACCGGCTTGAAACATCCAAACAGAACAATTATCATTTCCGTCTGTAAAAGTCTTGACAAAAAAGTTTGGCATGATAATTTGTGGTTGAAATTATTTTTAATAAAATCACGCTAAAAAGACATTGTCCTTTTTATTTAAGAAATGCAGTTAATACCTGTCAAAGCAATACTCGGAAGGATTATAAAGTTTGCTTTTATAAGTCAAGGATCCATCACTTGCAAATTTCAAATGATCATTGTTATAGTCCATCCCGACTATACTATTGGTACTTTTATTTCCCTCAATGAAAGAATTCTGACTCCTGCCTTCCTGTTCAGATACATTTTGATAAATTCTCAAAGCTTCCTTACAAGTTTTGGTTGTATTTCTCTTTTCTAATCTAAAAGATCAAATTATAAGCCTAGTCCGTCGAACATAATTAACAAAAGCTAGTCTCTGAGAAATCATTTCCTTTCTTTTGCTCTACTTACGCCAATTCAATCTCTGTGTTCTCTTCCTTCAAGGATTTTGGAACTAGCCACAATGCTTGATGAAATGAAAACTCTGTGTCAAACTCTGAGTTTGGCTGGACGGAAGTGCAAAAATTTTCCTTGAATGTATCTTGTATTGAACAGCAGGTATACGCTGTCACGCTAACTTTTTCACCTTTAACATATTTAACTTCCTTTATTAAAAGAATCAATATTAATCCTGTGACAAATGCGTTTGAAACAACGCCGTAAATTTGATGTGTGATCATGCTTTAAATTTAACGTAATTTAATATTTCTTGGAACCGGTATCAAATTCAAGAAAGTATGTAGAAACAATTCCTATTAATTGACCCTTTTAATTTATACTAATTCCAAAATAGATAAATTTTGTAAAAAATGTAGTTGCCCTTTGTCCCCAGTTTTTACACAATCACCAAGCATTAAATTGTGATTGACTAAGAATGTAATTTATTAAATAAATGAAGTTAATAATGATAATTTGGTTATGCGGATATGACTATTTATTTAAATGCGTTGTTTTTACGTGTTACATTTAAGTTATATGTTATGTCATTATTATATCAACAATATTATAAACTCTTTAATTAAAACTTCATATAAAAACTATATTGTAGCATAGACTTGCATCATGACATGACTCAACTTCTCATTTATTTTTTGTTTATGGTACTTTGTTGAGATAGCGGTGAACCACATCCTCTACTCCCATACCAATGACGCATAGCATAACCATGAAAGCACCCATGACGGATCTCCAGTCTGGAACTTCGTTAAAGATGAGTATCTTGAGAAATAAAAAATAAATGTTTATGTAAAAATATGCGTAAATTTCCATCAAATTAGCGTAAATAATGCAAAGGAAACTTTTAAAATTTATGAATTTACCTGCAAAACATACGCCAAAACAATATCCATAGACCGTGTCACGGCGACTCTTCCTGCGCCTTCATGAGTTAATGCAATTGCCACAAGAATTTGTCCACTTAAGCCAAACACAGCTACCAGAACAATGAGAACCCACTGTGATGTCGATTCGCTTGGAACTGCAGGTGTTCCACCGGAAGAAACAAGGAGAATAGCCGTACTGAGGACAAGTGACCAAAAGGAAAATTGAAAGACAACAACTGAAAAATGCACATCTTTGCACTTTCGCATCACTACGATATTCATAGCTGTGAAAATTGTTCCAAAAAGAGCTGCAACGTAGCCCAAAACATTGTAGGTTTCTTTAACTTGGGGATCCGGATTGGTGAAAAGGAATGGAGGTTTAGTAATGAATACGACACCGGTAACGAGAAAGAATACGATGAATGTGCGGTAGAACCCGCAAGGTTCTCTCAGCCAGATATGGGACATTATCATGACAAAAACGGGAGAGCTGAAACGAATATAAAAGAATCAACATTTTATATGGCTTCAAGAAGATAATGGAGAGGCGAACAATACGTAAATGATATCTAAAAATAGGCATTGCAAGCGCACAAATGCTTTCAATAACAATGAGCGGTGATAATAATATTTTACCTAAATATGATAGTAGCTGCATCACCAAGAGGTAACAGCCGGAAGGAATAAAAGAGGAGCACCAGCGTTGTTCCACCAACTACACCTTGAACGAACAGAAGTCCTCTGGAGCCTACTGGTCCTAAGAGATTTTGGTCTTTGTATAAGGCAATTGGTAAAGTCACACCTATCTATAAAGTATTAAAAAGGGAAAGGTATTTACATTGCAGCAAATATTATACATTTTCTTTTTCCAATTTAAATTAATTTCATGCTCGTTTCATCCAAAATATATGTGCACGTGCTTTACCTGGAAAAGTGATCTAAAAATGAGTAATTCCATAGGATCCACCTCCGTCAAATACTTTACAGTACCGGAGCATAGTGTAAAGAATACCCCAGAGATAAACGCGAGAAAAATTCCAAAATAATTAGTTTTAGTGTGAATAACTGATTTTTTCTTATTTGCTAGGAGGGGAGTCTTTGCATTTGCGTTTTCAATATTTCTAGCTGAATTTATTAGTTGGGGGTAAATTGGGTCTTGGTAACCTTCGGTTTGGGCAGCGCCATTCGCTTTCCCTGAACCTATCGATGGAAAAACTATTACTTCTTTACATTTTTCGTTATTTTCATAGTCTGGCTTTCCATACTGAATATATTGTGGAAGATACGACTTTTCCATCGTACTCATTTTGCTATTTTTAAAATTTTAAATAACTTTGTAAGATTTTGAAAGATTGCCTGTCGGCTAAATGAATATTCCACAAACTGAACTTTATTATATTATCAAATATGAAATCAGCTATGGCACGTAATTGGAACTGTATCTTAAATATTTTTAATAGTTCAAGTTTTGAATTTGTCACTCTTTCGTGAATGACAAACGGATACTAAATCAGTTCCATTAAAGTGCACAGTATAAATAAGAAAGATGGACTATTGTGGAGAGGAACTGAAAGTCATCCGATTTTATTAATCCTTTTCTGTATTCTGAGAAAACATTCATTCAATCCAGTCCTTGATGATAATGGCGTAAATTTTTAAAAGGCGATCAAAATTTACCTACGTATTTT
>JAANSO010004050.1:0-10527 GCA_036507315.1 Lepidocyrtus fimetarius | reverse complement strand
ACAAGACATTATTTAGGTCAAATTTGTCTGGAAATCATTTTTGAATTAAAATTTATGATTTTAACTTAGTCTTGATTGCTCCTACTCAAAAACTGTCGCGTTTGTAGGTGGAAAAGTTCAAAAAGTTCTGAATTCCTAAAGAAATACAATTTCAAGAGTTTATTAAGCCGAAATGATTCTAGATAATCGTACTTGTATTTTTTTAAACCCGTTAGTTTAAAATGTAAATGAAACCTCATGCATGAAAATACCAACTTATTAGTATTCATATTTGATATTATTCGGATGCGATAAATTTATATTAAGCCTATTTAATAATACTAGGTATCTTTTTTAACAAGCATCCTACGGAATAAGGGAATTAATCTAGTTAGCCTTATCCATTGTCTTAACTAACTCATTATATGAATCATAAAAACTAGAATTTTATGTAGCTTTTTTTACTACGCTTCCTATATGTACGAGCAAGTGTTTCTGATGGTTATCTATTTATATCCTATCGTTATATCCTTTACGAATTAATTAATTGCGTTTAATGAGTTCCTTTTATGCTTTCTCTCTAACAGTAAAAAATTAAAGGTTTTTTAAAAACAGCCTTCATTAACTCCATACACATCGGCTTATTTAAACAAAGAAACAAATAATTCAATAAATATGAAGTAAATATTAATAATTGAAACAATGTCCCAACTTTGTATGTAAAAAATTCTATATTAAATCATTTTGTATTATTTCAACCACATATTTATATTTGCACAAGGTATTGACAAAGAACTGATGACTCTGTAAAAAACTGATGACGGAATCTGTTCAGATAATTGGGTACATGCTCATTGTTTACTTTAACAAACTTTTTTGCAAAAAATATTAACATTGTAATTCACAAGGACAATTGTTAAGTTATGCATGCTTAAAAAACTGGTGAAAGGGGAATGTGAAAGCTGCATTTAAATTTCAGAATACTTATCCTGATGATGTTGTTTCAACTTTTCAACTAAATAATTATGTTATTTGAAAGTGTTGAAGTTTGAAATGAAAAGTTCAAACAATATATTTCATGCAAATTTAGTAGATAAACTTTTACATCGTAGGAAAGTTAAAAAAACAAAGGGAGATTATAATTCCTTTATAGAATCAGAAGACATTTTGCTTGTTATGCCGATTCCGACAGTGGTAGTGGTCATATTCTAAACGGATTAAAATATATAATTAGGTCAATTACGGATAAGGCATATTCCATCTTTGATATTCTAATATATTTAAAAACAATATAATCAACAGGTAATGATGTTTAGGATAAGCCGATTGGTATCCGTGCAAAAAAGGAAAAACAAATCAATTCTATGTAAATACTTTTACTTTAATTAATATTCAAAAATCCTTGCATATATACGGCAAATCAAATATCTTTTACGCTCCGTGCAAAAAAGGAAAAACAAATCAATTCTATGTAAATACTTTTACTTTAATTAATATTCGAAAATCCTTGCATATATACGGCAAATCAAATATCTTTTACGCTGCAAGGCACAGATTAAATCGTACATTTTTTAATCTCAAGGAGAAAATATTATATAGCATCAATTGAAAGTTGCAATTAGAGAAATAAAAAATACGCGAAATAAGAAACCAAGCTGAATTGTCTGAGTTTGAAAAGTGAATGAAACTGACCAGTTTTAATGAATAATTATTTAAACTGTCCTTACATGAAATACTAGCTGTGTTTAAAAAGAGACGAAATCTGAAACAACACTGAAATTGGAACCCATTGACCTAATTCCAACTTTTACACGTTCCAAAATATATATTAGATCGGGATAAAACATGTATAGCGTATAGGTACATGTTTCATAATTTTTATTGTGATAAATTGCTCTGATTTAAATCATTTAAAGAAACGTGAAAAAATCCTGTAAATAAAACCGTCATTGTCATACTCATATAACGAAACAATCAAGCCTTGAGGTTTTCTGAATTAATCAACAAGGAAAGTATGACTTGTTAGTGTCGGGCAGGCTGGCACAAGTTTAATTTTTATTGTAGCTGCGATTGTTAATAACAAAGTGATATATGAGTTAATACTATATTAATTTCTTCTTCTTACTGCGAATACTTAACAATCTGTGCATTCCGTTATGCAAGAATAAGCAAAAGCTGTAATGATTGCTGAGTGAGATAACATGTTACTACCGTTGCGATTACTATAATTGAAGTTTAAACATTATCATAAGCTAGAAAAATGTCTGGCCTTACAGTATGTTAGTATGTGTAGGTGTTAGCAAGGGGTTTTATTACGCTGCTGATGGATTTGAAGCATGTGCTGGGTCAAGTTATTGAAACGATTGTAATAATACCTCAAGTCTGCCTTTTTCAAGTATTTGCCTACGATATAAATATCATATTTACACATAAACGCCTATTATTTGATAGTCTTCTGAAGATTAAATTGCAAATGAGCAATTAAAGTGACTGCTCGGTAACAATAGCCATGCATACAGGGCTTAAATATAATAAATTTAATAAAACTTGCAACGTAATGGAAAGCCTGGCACTTTGACTTTGCTAAATCAACCACAACAACGGTTCTTATGATGTACTCAAGTGAAAGGTTGAATTTTGATGAAGTAAATTGTTTTATCAAAAGTGCTAAAATAAACCATTAATTTTTATTAGCCTCTCCTTGTAAACTGCATGAAATACGGAATAAAGTTTAAACCATGGACAAAATTTTGCTAGAAAAAGAATATCAAAAATTTATGCATAAAGCAAACGGTGAAAGTGTTGGCTACATTTATTTTAACTAAAGTATTCAATAAAATTCTGTTACAAACCAAAGTTTTATTATCCTTTCAGTAAGTTACCTATATCTCGGCAAAAAAGCTACATTCTAGAATTGCTTTAGTTTATATAATACGTAAACTTTTCTAATTTAAACTTGGCGAAATCTTTTGGGAGTAGAATTTATGGAAAACCACAGAGTGTGTAATACTAAGAAGGTAATTCTTGAAACCAGAGATTAAAAAGTTAAACCTGTAAAGCTAACAGTGCAATTTTCATTTTGCTGGTTATTACAACATTTTATTTACAAGTCTTTTTAGTTGGTCTGCACATTTTTGATGAAAATTATTGGTAACTTTGATGAGCCTTATGGTTCCTATATTTCAACTCCTGATTTGTCTTCGACCTTGATTCTATTTTAAGTCATACCTTTTTAATAAAAATATTTATCATCTAAACAATGCAGTATTCTCATTTTTGTACAAACATGAGGAAACCTAGCCTAAACATAGTCGAATATTTTCTGGACGCATATTTGTTTTAAGATTTTTCATAAATGCTTTTCCTTTGCACATTCGCATTATGAGAAAGGAACTAAAGGAAGTAGACTTGATAATTTTAGGATGGTTCATTATTTTTTTAAGAATAAAGAGTTAACCTTGTAAGTGATTGTTTCATCTACATCATCATCTTGTTAATCTGTTGTTTTATTCAACTCTTGTGATTCATATTACGCAAAACACGAAAATTCAGTTGGATGTAGTTGTCAGTTGTCATGTAGTCCCTTGGTTTGCGGTTTATTCCATCCTTTTACATCCTCTTCAGCTTTTGCGACTGTTTTAGTGTAAATAGGAAAATTCGACAAGGGATAATATTATCCTTTTAGCATCTGTTTCTCCTCAGTTTGTCTTATGGAACGAGGTGAAACTCGTTTGAGTGTTCCCCCGAGACTTAATTCTGCAAGGCTAGCATTATGTTTTCAGAGCATAAGGAGTGGGATTTTGTATGAGGAAGAAAGCTTGGTAAAGTGAAGGAAAATGTGTGTGTACAGTAGAGGAATTGCCAAGCTCAGGAAAACTGCTTTCACCTGAGCTTGTTCATTTTGCGTTGCGTGAGTTCAAGCAATTCCAGAGAAAGCAACCAGTGACTGCTTTTTTTGGCAACAAAGCCTTTGTAAAATTCTGATGAGGTTGTAGAAACAGTCGTGGTTTGCCACAGGGCCTACACAGTGATAATATTCCCTACTAGTTTTTTTCTTACAACAACTAAAGCAAAAACGGAAGGGTAAAACGACAGTTCATTCCAAAATTGATTTTGCTGGATGTTAATCACTAATTAGATAGCCAACCGTACATATACAACCGTATGTTCAGTTCAATATGGTGCAGTAAATTTACCACAACAAAAAAACGTTACCCCCCTTTAATTTTTAAAATCTTTATGTACAAAGGTGAAATATCTGTTTTGCAGTGGTGACGGAGTTTTAAAAACAAAGTTTTTACCCTACTTTTCCCGTGTTTATTAAGACTGCGCATTAAACAATTGTCAAAAACTAACTTAAAACATCACAAAAAATCGTACGACTTGTGCTTGTGAAAAAGCGATTAGTCAAAAAAGTGAAACTGAAACAAAGTAAAATACATATACTAGTATTGTGCCACTGTTAATACTTAATATCATCATTTACAGGAAGCAACATCCATTATTTATAGCTCATTATGCCATTATTGTTTTGCATCTCACTCTACCTAGAATGAAAATAATTTCTTTAAAACTTCAAGCATAATGACCATGAGTTGTAGAATCACAACGATTTAAAATTTCAAAGGAAATGTAATAAACAATTTGAAAAACGAAACATTTTTTAAATTAGTATCAAATGGAAAGCTTTAATTACAAACAAAAGTTCCCCATCCTACGCAAAAAATGTCATGCAGACTTTAGTTCAATTTCACACACTTTGTGATTTTGCTTTTTGAGATTTCATTTCCAAAAAATAGAATTGTAGTCATCTAATTACAGTACTTGCTTTTTAATAAATCATGCTCAAAATGGTCAAGATGATTTTTCTTTATTAAAAATGTTTTGTTTTTCAAAATTACGTTCCCTGTTGGTCGACTTGAATTGATAAAATTGGCTTATTTTAACCAAATACGTATTTGGTTTGAGTGATTTTGTTATTTTTCCGTCATTAACTGAATGGAATTAGCTGCTGTTTAAAAGAAGTAAAAAATTTGTCGACAATCCTTGAAAATTAAATTAGAAATGGACATTGTTCATTTTCCTTGCCAATTGGTAACATCTTTTGGCAGCATCTCTAGTTTTTTCTTGCAATTTCATAAACAATTCTTTCGCATTTTTGAAATGTACCTTCGTCGATATTGTAACTCGTGATGGTTTAGGTTTAATTGCAATTCCTTGGCGTACTCTTCAACTGTCATTGTCGCTATGAATTATGAAAAAGTAAGCCATATTTGACGACTCTCAAAGATGGTCAAACGAATCCAAAGTGTTAATGAAGCGTGAGAATTCACGTCATAAAAATATATGCTGTAACAGAAAAATTTATTGTTGTTACATTTTAGTTGAGATGCATCGTTTGATATAATCCATAATTTTAATAAATGTTTGCACATTCATCATAATATTATTATGAATGGATTCTGTAATTCATCATTCAGTGTAAATCTTTGAATCTCCTGCGAAAATTAATGAAACAAATACAGAAGAAGATAATTTATTACGAACAATATGCATGCGAAGAAGTAAAAAAGAGATAAATTCTCATTAAAAACTTGAAAATGTTAAAATACGCTTTATTACAGAGGAAAGTTAATTTTGGCTTTTCAACTAATTTCAGATATGACTTGTGGAAGGAAATTGAATCATCAATGAAAGGAAAGTCCCTCCTGTAGAATAACAAAATTAAAAGTTGATGACGTTCTTCCGGTGTTAGATAGAAAGTTGAGACGTGGTGACAGTAGCAACTAAGCGCTACTAGAACCGAACCTATGACGCGGATAAAGCAATCACAAATTTAACTGCTTGAGGAGTAACATCCGCAAAGCAGAAAATAAAGAAACGTTTTGTCACCCCACGCGCACATCTCCAAAGTCAGAAATGGACGGCCCACGAGCGGAAGACGTCTTGTCACTGCTTCAAGATCGGTTAGCCATTGTTACAGGTTGGTTTTTGTGGATATCATGTTTGGGCTTATCTGTGCAGCAATAATAACCTTATGCAAATAATTATTAGGTGGCAGGGACAAACGTGGAGGACCGTTACTTTTGTTCCCTACTTCACCACGACGGGAAAAAGTTCACAATGAAGATCTAAAAAGACTGCTGCACTACCTGTTTACAATACCAAGGTTAGTTTTTCTTCTTAAATGGCTATGCAATATTTTTTCTTGTTAATTAATAACTAATTTTTATACCTGTTTACAATACCAAGGTTTGTTTTTCTTCTTAAATGGCTATGCAATATTTTTTCTTGTTAATTAATAACTAATTTTAAAAATATAGTGAAGAGACAAGGGAGCGGGGATTCTCTGTGGTAATTGATATGCGGGGTGGTACATGGACCAGTGTAAAACCTATTTTGAAGATCTTAAACGAGCATTTTGCAAATTTTGTATTCCTGGTTTATATAATTAAACCAGATAACTTTTGGCAAAAACAAAGGACCAGCATTGGTAGCTCAAAGTATAAATTTGAAGTAAGAGCAATCACAAATTCACCGTTTATGGCATAATTAAAACTCTTAATGAATTCAACTAATCTATGATATTGTTTTTTCCTAGACATCCATGGTAGGAATCGACTGTCTTGTAAAATCAATCGACTCAACTCAGCTTACAACAGACTTTGAAGGATCCTTTCATTATGAGCATAATCAATGGATCGAGTCTCGTATTGTAAGTTGTTTTTTGCATTGTTTGAAATATTTATATAACTTTTTTCATGCAAAACGGAAATGAACATCCTTTAGTAAACATGTATTTTTGCAAGACAATAAATGACGTGTAGGTTTGTAATTGTAAAGTTGAGTTGACATGATCAAATCTCCATGTTTTAAACCTTTCCTTCTACATATACTTACGATTAGTGATTTGAAGTCTTAAGTAATGTAACATGAGATAAAGTACTTGTAAATTCAATATTATGTATTTTGATTGATTTTCCATTAAGAGAAACGTGAAACCAAAGTTGAATAAGATATTTTATACAAAAAGTACCCTACGGCAAGGAAAAATTAATGCCTTAACGGAATTATTTACTACTTTTACAGGCATTGGAGAATTTCCTTTGGGTTGCGAGCGATTTACTGGATCGGTTGGATGATTGGAGGGAAGACATTACTCGGAATGATTTCGCCGAAGATGTGAACGCAGTGAAACGAGCCATAGATGCGCATGAAGAAATTAAGGACAAGATAACAAGAGCTCCGTTTGAAGATGTTGACGCAATGGGACAAGAATTGCTCAAACGGTAATAAAAAAACAAATAGTGGAAAATTTTAGAAATATACTTTGTAGTACTTTACTTTGTTTTTGTTCCTTTCTTACAGATTAAGTATAGACTCTTCTGTAAATGGTAGTTCAGGCTATGACTCAGGTTACTCAGGCCGGAGTAGTTCCTCCAGCTCAGTAGTTTCTAATCCTGACATGCAAGTAAGTTTTGTAGTAGAAGTAATGACACAATAATCTTTGACAAAGCTTCTTTTATACATTTAAATGTCAAATATATTTTTGCAGGCAAATATTCCTACAATAATGCAAATGGTTGAACAAATCCACGGTGCTAAAGACCAACTTTTACAATTATGGCATGCCAAGAAACTAAAACTGGAGCAGTGTTTGCAACTCACTCACTTCCAAATTGATGTTACGAAGGTAAAAAGTTATGCAATTTTATAAGCGACAAATGTACAGCCTTTTAAATCCGATTAAAAGCATTAAACTAATTTAGAATAAAAATAATAATCGTAATTGTTTTATGAAATAGATGTTGGACTGGATTCGTCATAGTCATGATGCCTTTCTTACAACTTATGTTGAAATAGGACAATCCTTTCAAGTTGCAAAGAGGCTTAAATCCGACCATGAACAATTCACAGTGAATCTCATGGTATAAAACTTACTTAAAGATTATAAAAATGAAAGCTGTTGACTTAATGAGATTATATCCGTTTAGAATGGGTGTGTGAGTATAAACAGGATCCTGGCCTTAGCATCTCACATGGTGGACACTACTCATTACGCGGCCCCGCATATTCGAGTTTTAGCAGGGCGGATTAACCAAGGTCAGTTTAAAAAAAGTATAGATGATAGGTTAACCAGATAAGTATTATAATAGTAACATTTTGTTTTTCAGCCTGGAAAGAATTAACATGTGCTTTAGATGAACGTAATACTCTTTTGGCGTTGTCCGTTTCATTTCATCAAAAAGCTGAGCAGGTACAATTAATTTATGATGACGAGGAATAATCAAAACTAATCAATTTTAGTATTTTAAAGTTGGCAAATTATAATTTTTTAGTATGCTGAGAAAATGCTTGGATGGAGCGCAGCCTGTGATAATTTTAACATTCCCAACGAAGCGCCTCTCCTAGAATCAGGGATTCATCAGCATCAAACAATTTACGAAGCTATGTGCCAGGCTTACACAGAAGTATGGTTTGATTTAAAAAACCAAATTAATCAGTTAATTTAATAAATTGGTTAATTTACTATTTATTCCGTTTAGGTTCATAGTACAAGTAAAAAGCTACTTTACCAACTTGATCATCTAGTCCATGTGTGCAATCAACCAGGAATGGAAATTCTGGCTCATAAACATGTATACAATTTATTTAAACTTTTTAAAATAAAACAGAAAATATAACTTGTTCATATATTGTTACAGCAAGTTGATGAAATGGGTAGGCTGATACGACACACCGACCCTGCTGCAGATTATTCATCGGGGGCAAAACACGTATTAGACGTAATTCACGAGATTCTCGCTAGACATAGAACTTTAGAACAGAAATGGACAGCAAAGAAAGTTAAACTTCATCAGAGGTTGGCTTTGAAGCTTTTTAAGGAAGATGTAAAGCAGGTAAATAATCCAAATGAAAATCTTGAAGTTGGGATTGAGCTTTGTGATTTATGCAATGTAAAATTTGTTTGATTTATAGGTCATGGATTGGCTAGAAAAGCACGGAGAACAGTTCCTATGTAAAAGTATTGGCGTTGGTCGGAATTTGCAGAAGGCTTATGCATGCCAGAAGAGTCAGGATAACTTTGAAAAAGTTGTGCAGGTATGTCCTCCTGTCATTATTCTCCTCACCTACTTTTGCACTCTTTAAACTTGCTGAAATGCCTATTTTAATGCATCTTGCAATTGTATAATGTTTTGTATTCATTTCTTATCTAAGCAACTTTTGGCATTTTTATTGCCACCCCATGTCCTATCTATAACATATAAGAGTATTTATTTTATTACGCTAATTTTTTCAAAATACATTGGTTGATTGAATCATAAACCAATATCAATTCAAGGGAATTCATTACAACTTCTGGTTAATTGATTTGAAAACCTGTCGAGCTTGGCGTGATGACAAATACTGGTAGTGTTTGTAAATGCTGCTGTGCTGTTCATTGATTGTTTTACCCTCAGGTTTTTATGTACTAAAACACCTGAAACAATGATGATCCTACAATTACCGGTTTCATATAAACAACAAAATTACTCTTTTATTATATGCTACTACTTTTTTTGTTATAATCGTATTATAACATCGCATTGATGATTTAAATATGAATGACTGGGCAAGCACTATGCACCCTTCACTAACTCGATCTACTTTTCCGTACTCACTGCTTTTATCAATCCCAATAGCATCTTCAAGAAATCGTAATGAGCTGAAAGTAACTGTAAATCGACAAATAGATTGAGAATTTACATTTCCAACAGTACATCTTCTGAGTTGCCCTTGCTGATGTTTTGTTAGCATTTTCCACGATTGTGAAAACAGTTTAAAAGACTTAAAACTCAGCCATCAGCTAACGATTAAAGTATTAACGTTTCATTATAAAAGTGTCACCCTTTCAACTACCCATTTTTTCTTACATCAGAGAAGAATTTATAAGAGATTATAAATATACAAAGATATATAAAATATAAATTAAATCTTTAAAAACTCATTTTGTAGGCCCTGGGATTAAATTTGATTACTTTTGCATTTTCCATTTAATTTTTAATATTTTGTACTTTTTAATCTCGTTTTGCAACATTTTTGTAATGTAATGAAACTTTGCGTAATTATGATAATTCCATTGCATTTTGAGCTAACAGCAGAATTTGCAAATTATTGATTTTTTGGGGTTTACCTATGTTACGTTTTTGTTAGATGTTTTGTTTAGTTACGTATTATTAGGCAATTGTATGCCCGAATCTTCAGCGGATAAGCTGCAGCGCAACAAGTTGCTATCATCATTTTATATCTGCGAAATGCATCGCTTTGAGTACGATGGCATATAATTATACTCTGGTATACAATCTGATTTTATTATAAGTTATTTTCTCTGTAAGATAGAAAAAGTTGTTGAGTATGCGTGAATTACACATTTTGAATGTGCAAGCGCATAAAAATCAGTGAATCACCTGTTAAAAAGATTAAAATCCTTCAACTAATTTAATTTGATGGGGCAAGCAAAGATTATTTCCAGTGATTTGGTTACCAATAAACTACGTTTTAATAACT
>JAANSO010004049.1:0-10527 GCA_036507315.1 Lepidocyrtus fimetarius | reverse complement strand
TTCCTTCGAGTTTGGAACAAAGTTCATCGCTTACAGAATCGAGTTTTTTTCAAGTGCATTCACTTAAAATTGGGGTTAGTGACCGTCTACAAAAATGCAAATGCACAGGTGAATTTAATATTTTTTGTAAATATTATGCAATAATTACACTGACCTTTTCTATTTGCATACGCATCTTTTTCTAAGTTTCCTTTGTTATTATGCTGTGTATTGAGTTCAATGAATTATATGATTGCTAATGTGCATTTCTCATAAAGAGGTTTCGAAAATTAATTAACAAAAAGTGAATTTTATTGAAGGTTCTTTTTAACATTTTTAACAGGATATATTCTCGAGAAGTTATAAACAAAAAGCAGTATATCACTAATTTATATAACTTATTTCTACCACAATATTGTAACACATAAGTACTGGTTTTAGTCAAGTACAAAAGTAGTTTTGTATAGTCCCATTGAAAGCTTGAATTTGAAGTACATACATGCGAACACTTTAAGTAGTTTTATATTCATTTGTGAAAATAGTTGCGATTAAACTTGAACAAAGTAAGCATTCCAACATTTTTTCGAGCCTTTTAACCGTACAATTATAAGAATACTTAAGAATTAATGAAGCAAATAATTGTAATATCAAATCAACCACAGTTCATCCGAATTAAGTACATAGAACATGTTAATTCGTAGTAAGGTTTGGTGCAAGTTCCTTTTGGTTTTAAGTACATCTATCATATTAGTATTTAAACAAAATAACTAAATAGTTCAACAAACTAATTATAGCCCCGTATGCTTATATATTTTATATCATCAGCTACGGGACAGATGAAATACCCGCGTCCTTGGCCAGTCCCTGGAAATGAAGGAAACGTTTCAAATGTGTTTTATATTTTTTATTGATGATTATTGCTAAAACTATTATTAGATTTTTGTAAACTTACGTAAAACATAGAGTTTTTATCACGGAGAAGTGCACTGGGAGTGTCAAACTCTTTTATTACTCCTTTGTCAAGTACCATGACCCTGAAATGAGCAAGAAAATTGTTTGAGTTATGGTTTAAAACAGGATTAAATTAGATCCACTAGTAGTCTTTGGACATATACCTTGTCGAATCCATGATTGTATTCAATCGATGAGCGATTGTCAGTATGGTGCATTCCTTAAATGCTGAACGAATGGTTTCCTGGATCAAATCATCCGTTTCAAGATCGACTGAACTAGACGCTTCATCTAAAACTAAAATCTAAAAAATAAAATAAAAAAAATTACTTATAATTTTGAATTTAATATTAATAATACAATTAATTAAGAATCAAAAAGTAAGCTAAAGTACCTGAGTTTTCCGTAGCAGAGCCCGAGCCAAACAAACTAATTGTCTTTGTCCAACACTATAAAACCAAAGTTTTGGTGTTTAGTTCATTTTATTACAAAACATGCACAAATATCTTTTAAAACTGGCATTTGGCTTACCTCAAGTTATCTCCACCTTCATTTATCTCATGTGAAAGACCTGCAGTTAGTCCGCTGACAAAAGTTTTTAAATGTGCCAACTCTAAAGCTTTGAATATCTCATCATCCGTGTATCTTTCGAAGGGGTCCAGGTTAAATCTTTAATGATATGAGTTAAAGTCATTTTAAGTTTTAGAATTAAAATTAAACTAATACATAATATTTAAACTCTTGTTATCGTTTATTAATTTACCTTAATGTACCCGAAAACAAAACGGGATCTATATAATTAAACACAAAAAAAAATAAAAGTTTAATTTAAAATGTCAGTCACTACAATTTCAAAATCAATCAATAATGAACTAATTATAGTTTACCTTGGGGGATGATTGTTAATCTTCCACGAACATCATGGAGGCCTAATTTAGAAATATTTTGTCCATCAATCGTAATGCTTTCCTCCAGTAGCTTCTACCATACGGAATAGTGCCAACGTCAATGAACTTTTTCCAGCGCCAGTTCTTCCAACAATTCCAACCTTTATAATAAAATTATAAATTATTCATTTCCAATCATAAAAAAGCTTTCATGCAATTTGTCAGTCAACCAACCTTTTCCCCTGGTTCGATTGTACATGTAACATCACGTAAAACTAGATCCAGCCCTTCGCGATAACGGGTTTGATACTTGTCAAAAGTAATCATTCCCTTTTCTGGCCAGTTATTACCGGGTTTCCGCTCAGGAATTTCCCATTCTGCTTCTTGTGGGGTTTCACTGTACTCTTTGAGGCGCTCGACAGCTACAATATTAGTCTCTACATCAGAAGTCATTCTGACTAACCAGTTTAGGGTTTGGGTAACAGATAAAGCATAGGAAACAGATAGACCAACTGTTCCTGCATCCAAAGTGTCTCTTCCAAGAACAGCAAACAAACCGGCGAACAAAATTATGAGATTTCCGACAGTTTCCAGTCTTACAGCTAACCATCGATTAGCTACAATTGAGGGGAAGTATGCTTGTTGATTATAGTCCACTTTGGCTTCAGATTCCAAAACAAAAGCCAATTGTTTCGAATACGCTCTGATTGTGGGGGCCCCAGCCAAAGTTTCACTAAAATGGGAATAAATTGGTGATCTGGAAACGGATTCAAGTCTCTTGAGCTGCCTAGATGTAGCTACGTAAAACCTCTGGACCAAAATATAAACAATTCCTAATGGAACGATGGCTATCAAGAAAAATGGCGTACTGTATGATATAACAGCGATGGTCCCTACATACAAAAATTAAACATGTGTACATTTCCTTAAAAGGCTCAAAAATCCCGAACAAATTACAAAACTCTTACCAACTACTTGGAACAAACATCTCAGCCATGATTTAACATTCAGAGGAAGCTGATTGTCAACCACGTCCACGTCTTTGGCAAATCGATTTACAATTCTTCCAAGAGGGGTTGTATCAAAAAACTAAATTCAAAAGAGATTATATAATTCCTAAACGATCTATTTCTTAAAAAATAAACATAAATTTAAAAACTAATTTACCGAAGCTGGGCTCTTCAAAACGTTAATCAACATGATATTGTGCATGCCTGAAACATTATATCATACATTAATTTAGCTTTTACAAAATCACCATAATAAATTAAACAATTAATGTATATAACTTGCCTGCTGCCGCCTTCAACATACCAACCGCCATAACAATAGCTCCCACCACAACCGCGATCGCTGGAATTTACACACCAATTGATTATTATATTGTGACTTTAACATACATGCGCATAATGTACTTTTCTATATAAAACCTTACATTGACCAACTCCTAAAGCTGCATACACTCCCAAATACATATCTCTAGTTCCACGGTCAACAGTAGAGTTCTTTCCACCTTCCTCAGACCATCGACTCAGCCAGGCATTTGTACCAATTTGCAGGGCTTGTGCCAATGCATTAAAAACCAAAGTACCCAACATTAGCGGCCATCCAACAGCTTTAAAGTAGTGAGTGTAAACGTCTCCTTTAACACTTCCAGTTTCCGCCTTTTCCTGTTCAATCAGTTTTTCCTTGTCTTTCTTATCATCAACGGCTTCCTTCTTTGGAGTACTCATGGAAGAAGTCAATGACATTCTCTTTGCGGGACTAGGAGTATTTCCGCTATCCTGAGATCTAATTGATGTTGTTCTCCTTCTCCCTGTAAAATCACCAGATCCGCCATCGTCGGATATTTGTGACTGTTGTCGAGCAAGAATTTTATCTTTTCCACCCAGCGCCTGTTCCAGTTCCATCACAACATTTGATAATTCTTCATCGTGAGTTTCATCAGAACCCAAATGCTGAACAAGAAAGTCTGCGAATGCTCCCTTCTTTGCCAACAATTCTTTGTAAGTTCCCTCTTCACTCACTTGACCATCCTTCAATACAATAATATGATCTACTTGGGGAAGGTACGTAATTCCGTGGGTAACGAGCAAGCGTGTCTTTTTACTGAGCAGACCTGTAGGACCGATGACTTTCTCAAAAATGTGCTTCCCTACGTGGGCGTCCACAGCGGAAAGCGGATCGTCAAATAAGTAAACGTCAGCGTTAGAATAGCAACTCCTTGCCAAACTCACTCTTTGTTTCTGTCCTCCACTCAAATTCACTCCCTTTTCTCCAATTTCTGTCTGATCTCCTCCAGGAAGTATATCCAAGTCCGGCTGCAATGCACATCCGTCAATAATTTTTTTGTACTTTCGAATGTCATAGTCTTTTCCAAACAAAATGTTGTCTTTCAANCGTCAATAATTTTTTTGTACTTTCGAATGTCATAGTCTTTTCCAAACAAAATGTTGTCTTTCAACGAGCTATTTCTTATCCAGGCTTGCTGTGCGACATATGCGATTGATCCCTTTGTTAACACACGGCCGCTGACCTTGATCATTTCACCCAAGATTGCGGACAATAAAGAACTCTTTCCACTGCCTACGGTGCCTACGCATGCTACAAGCGAACCTGGCTTCACACGAATGTTTATATTGGACAGTGTTGGTGGCTCAGGAGCCTCCGTGTTATCATCCCACGTAAATTTCCCGTCTTCAATCACAATGGAATCTTGATCGTTGGATTCGTGCTCCACAGCATTTTCGTCAATTTCTTCTGCATTAAGGTATTTGCCAAGACGCTTTAAGCTTACACTAGCTTCCGCAGACATGACAATAATCATCGGTAACATTGACATTGGCATGGCCATGATGTTAAACAAACTCAGAGAAACAAATGCTTTCTCTGAATCCAATACGTTGTTCTCATCCACCAACACATAAGTTGCAAATGTGACTAAAGCGACTACAAATGGTGCGCAAAACCACAGGAAGGAGGTAACTGCCTGTAAGTACGCCGATTTTTTAAGAACAACCATTTCCCTTCCACGAATTTTTCCAACTTGATCCTGGAAAGATGGTTCCCCTAAACATTAATAAAGTTTAAATTAAAAATCATTTTAAATATTATCTTAAATTCTTAAATGAATAAAATGTGAACACTTACATGCATAAAGTTTCAAAACTTTTATTCCGGACAGAATCTCAGACATAAGTTTGACCCTTCCATCCTTGTTCTTCATTTGTTGAATATGGAAAGTCTTCATTCTTCCTGTGATCCAGCCATTTACAGGAATTAACAGAACCATGACAGTTACTCCAGCAAGTACGCTTGGTCCCAAGGCTTCCCATAAGAAATAGAGAGATAAGGCAATTTGCAACGGAGCTGACCACATCATATTTAGATAAGCGACAAGATCCATTAAACGTTGAGTATCAACTGACATGAGGTTGACGATTTCTCCCACAGTTGATTCTTTTCTTGCTGCATTAGAGATCCGTAATGACTTTCTATAAATTGCACTCGTAAGACTTGCTTTGATCCTCATTCCAAGTACAAACATCAAATGAAAGTACTGAGCCAAGAATATAGTCTGTACGATTGATGTAGCGAAAAGAATTCCAACATAAAAGAATCCTTTCCAAGTTTCTTCATTTTTATCTCCTACATAGTTGATAAGTAATTTTAGAATGCGGGGTGGAACAAATGTCAAGCAATCTTGAACAAGTTTCAGGGAAGCTCCAGTAAGGAATAGGGTTCCAAATGTGATAACCAAAACCTTAAAAACGCTGACAGGCTTTCCCTTATTTTTCGCTTCAACTTTTTTCCAGTTCTTTAAATAAATTGGATATTGAACATTTGACAAATCGTCTTCATTCAATTCCCAAAGATCTTCGTATACAAGTGGGTTTCTCCAACCTTTCCATGCCAATGACTCGAACCAGAAGAATTACAAGCTTAGATAAATAACTTGCTGAAGCTTCAGGGCAAGGTTTGTTGGTAGGTTTTGGTACATTTCTTGATGATTCTCCCTGACCAAAGTTATACGTAACTTCTGTAGAGGTAGTCAACGCAATTCCATTTTCTTTTCCTCCATTGCTGGTTCCATTTGTCTCTGAGGACGCTGCAGGTTTCGTTGGTTGAGGAGCCGCATCCGCCCAGCAATTTAAGAAGAGCATCACAACAACAAGCGGGAAGTTGATCACTTGGATCTGAAAGTTGATCTTGGCTTTATCATCCTCTCTTTCATTTCGAATTGCAGTTTGGAAAGGAAAGACTTCACAGAGAGTTGTGAGGAACCAGAATAAAAAGATAACTCCAGATGTTCTTTTTCCTCTGGTTTTGTATAATAGCAGCATTACAAAAGTTAGCAAATAACTTGCAACTTTGATAATAGCGGAGGACCTTTCCGCGGATGATATGTCAAAGTCATCTTTCTCCAATTTGAAAGTAAAGCTGAAGCTGGCTACGTGAACAGCGATGAGAGCCCATGTAACCACAACTTTGCAAATTATTAATAATGTTATTGGTATTTGACCGGGCGAAGGAGATCTGATGGTATTTATTACTCCAAAAATAGAGAAAAACCACAGAAAGGCACAGGGTATCCAGGTAAGAACAGTTACTTCAAAACACGGGGTAAAGTCTGGGGAATTACTATTCCATGTTAATTGAGAATCCTACAAAATATAAATTTTGTTCATAATCTTAATCCTTTTAATCCGTAATCCTAAAAAATTATCACTATATACATACATAATAGTGTACTATTTTAAAATCTTACCCAGAACGAGCTATTTCCACAAAAGTCGTCCATTTTGTGACTTGATTTAGGAACACAGTTAGTAGAAAGATATATATTTGGAGAAGTCGGTGCTTCCTTAGTTAGATTAGATTTGAATAATACTTGTCATTTCCTTAAGTTAACTGGCACTTTGGGTTGAACCTATTTTTATCTGAAAACAAGAATAAAATTCATTAAATTAGTATGTTATTCAATTTTACTCCAGAGTTGTTATAAAAATACGACATTTCTATACGGCAAACTATTTAATTCCAATCCACTATATTCCAATGCGTTTTAAATTTAACGTTTGCCTGAATGTCAATGAGGTTCAATGTATCTTAGCGTCAATGTCGTCAGTACCGTTTAGTGAAGTTTTTACTATATATGTCCGGCCACGAGACGGACTAGACCACACAAATGACTAATTTTGTGCGAGCTATTTCCGTGTTCATTATATTATGTAATACATCAAAGTGATCAATTGATGAAATAATAATCTGTTAAACTGGAGACATGATAAAGAAGCCAATTGAAGATTGATTTACATTTAGCTGAAATTTATTACAACCCGAAGGATTTTATATGAAAATATTACGTTAAAAGGACCCATTAGCATCAACTACTACAATGTTATATAGTAATTAATTACCAAAAGTTGCCCATCATACCCAATATGACATTGCATATTTTTATGCCCAAAAATACTCGAGTATTACAATAACTACCGAAGTTTATCGAATGGTTTTGATTAAAATACATGCAGTAATTGCGCAATTAGCTGATACTTTTGGAGATATGAGCCGTATTTATTAAGCCAAACAAAATAATCACATGCCCTACAACCTTTTGCAACAATTCTGACCGATCATTGACATGACATTCATTACAGTCGCAAATGACATAAACAGTTCAGCTGAAACCCATATCCAAAGCATATTAAAAATCCATAAATCTGAATTTAATTAATTTGTAAACTGCTGTGATTATTTTGAATCAAATGTCAACCTTTATCAAATAAAGCCTGAATCTGCGAAGAAAAGTATTTCTCAAATGCATAAATGAATAGTGTATATAAAAGTAACGAAGCCATCACTTTTATCTTGTGTTCCTCTGTACTGATCTGCAGATTTTATGTTTTAAATACTTATAAATGCACACGCACAGTCGTGACAGATTTAATTCTCAAAATATTCGAATGAATCGGAATCACAAAAGATTCAATCTTAATTGACCACCAATTAAGTATTAATTTTCTATACAACTTTCTATCAATGCTACATTTCATTCTTAAAAAACAAAAGTTAGTTAAAGTTAAATTAGTTAAACTTTTACCTATTTTCACATTTACCACGACAGATGAATTGGAACACAAATTTTGAACTATTTTAAAACTAGGAACTCATGGCGGACTGAATTTTAAATGTAGTTATGAAGGTTTATTAATATTTAATTATTCTTCCTCCTCCTCTAACTTTCCATTAACTTTCCTCCTGGAACCGAGTGTGTTCCGGTGACGAAACGCAACTCCCAACTATTTTCACTCATTTGGCATCACTATCACTAGCCAAACACATGCTTTTTTCCAGAGAAAATTCACAGCGAAACACATGCACCTCTCCTCTGCGTTATGTGAAAGTGAATCACATGCTTATTAATACACAAGCAACAGAGAGAACTACCAAAGTAATGAGATGCTTTTTTTTACAAGAAGAGTAGGATTTCTAACAAAACCGGAAACCAACTCAAAATTTGTTTGATGAATCGATCTATCATGTTTTCTCTAGTTGAGCTAGCCAATTGGTCTTTTAGTCTAGTCTAATTTGCCCTACAATTTATGACAAAATTTATGAACATTGAATTACATTGGCCACTATTTTTTCCTACTCTTGTTCATTTCATAACTTGGAGACGAGATTGGGATTTTTGTGATGTACCCCATTTTAATCCAAGTTAATTATCTTTGAAAGTAGGCGAGGTACGCAAATATTGGCAACCATTCTAATAAGCATTTACTTTATAGTCAGGTAGGGACAGTAAAAGTAAAGCTGATAATCTACCAATAATCCACAATAATCGTTGTTTTTAGCATGAAAGCAAAATTTGCATGGTCTAGCCGTTAATTGAGTTCGATACAAGGTCTGTTGGTTTCCAATAAAAAAGTATCCTTGAAAAACCTTGCACTGTCATCATTAATGAAGCGAAGTAAAAAGTCATTGTGTTTCCCCCCACACATTATATTGAATACACACATCACAAAGAATATTAAACTTTAGATTTTTTCCACAATAAATGTACAAAACGGTTCAGAGTTGCTTACCTTAGGTGAAAATTATTGCAAAAAGTAGCTATTTCGTATCAGATCCATATAAAAGTAAAAAGTATGTAAGCCGGTAGCTTTAAAGTATTTTTAGTAGAAATCAAATAAAGGTTGTTTTAGAAATGTTTTGCTTGGCTGAATTGAAAAATTACACATTTCACTTCATTTTTCTGTGACATTTTTCTGAGAATTTTGTTCAAAACTGACCCATGTGCCATCCAAACAACACCTGCAAATGCCTTCGCCGGCGAGCGATCCAAAACTAACTTTGATGCGATCTACAGCACCGTATTTAAACAGTTCAAGCCAGTCGAATACGTTTTGAGTTTACGTAAAAGAGTGCCCATCATGTTCATCGTCATATCATAATAAATATAAATATCTCTCATATCGCATATTATGCATCGTCATTCTCTTAAGTATATCCAGTTGAAACTTTGAGTAAGATATATTGTCTGCCTTAGTTTTCACGACGTTTTGAAGGAAGCTATGAAAATAACTTGCACTTTTTATTGAGTATATACATTTCATATAAGATTTTTTGTTAGAAACATTGTTTTACGTAGAAGGTCATTCATTCTTCATTCTGTCTAGCTTAAACATGTTTTTGGGTTAACATAAGCAATTCCTTCCAGTAACGTTATTTAAAGAGTTTGTCCAGCAAGATTGATTTTTATATTTCATAATATGTACAAACATACATTTACATATATGGGTTTAAACAGATATATAAACTAGAGAATAGCAAACGTAAAGGGGTTATTAGGTTCCTGTATTTCATATTTTTTGTAAATGTAGTTCCATTGTATTTTGTAGATATTGTTTTGCATGCGAATACAAACTGAACAGCGTTTTACTCTAGGGGATAGGAGCAGCATGTAATTTTATGTGTTGTGGCAAGGATAATAATGACAGACAACTCGCTCCAACTCCAGTAATTATTAATAATAACTGAGCTGTAGAAAATATGACTGTGTTTTCAAATGGAAGAAGATGTCTTATGCCTTTTCTTTTTAAAAGAAAAAAATGTTAAAGCTGAGGTGATGTAAAAAAATCGGTACGATATTATTTTAAGTCAGGTTTTAGATGATGATGCCGAAATGAGTGACGTTTGGCGTCATATTGGCAAGATTAAAGTATACGCTGCAGCTGAAATAACACAGCTTTTGCTTGTACATGAGACTTTGTTGCACAAGTAAAATATGAAAAACGTTTTGAAACCGCTTTTTTCTCCATCAAACCAAGATATAAGTATTGAGCTCAAAAAGTATGTGATAAAAATTGAATTTTAAAAACAAATTCGATTGGGTTTCTCATTGAAGTGCAACCATATGTATGCAGCAATTATGTAATGTCTAAAAATTATAGTAAAAATCTCGTGGTACACAGAACATTCGAGATAAATTTGATAATGCTACTGTGATAAGGAATTCACTTTCAATTTTAATGTTGGGATTTTTATTGATGCATTTGAACTAGTACTAGTAACACCAAGAGAAAATAAAGCCATGTGATTATTTAGCGGAGCAAACGTTTGGATATGAAGTAAATCGATAGCGCTATCAGGATTCATTAGGAAAGATAAAGTAGAAAACGTAAAACATCATGGCATATAAATTATT